>JARVGS010065583.1:0-11293 GCA_031762315.1 Hypsolebias antenori
ATAAGTACGCAGTGAAAACGTGGATATTTCAACAGTTTGTAAGCTGTTTCTACTTTATTCAGAGCATTTACTGGAGTAGCTCTGTGCAAGTACAATTCAGAATGTTTTTAATTGTTAAACTCACTCATTCATCTGTTTGAAGCAAGTTGTTTATCATTCAACTTTTATTTATAGGCTACAGATTAATCCCACTGAGCCTGTATAAATTAAGATTGAATGATAAAAGTTTAGTTTCAGTATTTCTGCTCTGATACCATTTTTCTTCTGATTGGAGAGTTACAGGTCACCAGCGAGGACAGCACAAAGTGTCTATGATTCAGGCTGTGTAAAAAGTACCATCAAATATGATAACAATTCAAAACTGATGATCTAATGCTTTGGGTTTTCAGCTCAGATGTCTTGAATAATCCATGTGATGGACTGGTGACCTGTCTGGGATGTACCCAACTTTTCACCCAGTTAGACCTGGAGCTAGAAACCTGCTCTCTTTGACCCTGAAAGGATAAGTGAGTGGAGAAAATGTATGGATGTCTAGGATCAGTTAGCCTTACAGTAAGTGTACAGTAATATCTGTGGAGATTGTGTGTTTTCTTGTCTCTAACCACAGTTCTTGCAGCTCTGGAATTGCAGAGCTTACCTCTCACACTTGTTGATCCAGCCTGATGAGGCCTGCTGTGTTTAGGGACCTGTGGCTCAGTACCGGTATATGTTCATTAGAACATTTAAGACCTTTGGGGAACAAGTCTACAACATTTTGTGATCTTATCTTTCATTAAATGCTACTAACCTGTACTACTTCTCCAGTTCTTAGTTACTTATTTGTGGAAATCTGTTTCCTCAAGCACCTCCCAAGTTACCTTCCTGTGAGATCTAGCCTGGAACCCCTTACCTTTGTGCCTCATCATCTCACAGTGTCAGTCCTTTAGTTTACATCCTGTCGCTCTCCTAGGAATCAATACTCCCCTCATCATGTGTGTCAGAATCAAATGCAAGTTTGATTCTGAGATTCTGACATACACTGAAAACAACAAAGGGTCAACTTCTTTCGTTACCATGCAGATGATACAGCAGTGGTTGGATGTATCAAGAACGATGACCAACTTCTATAAAACTCACTGTCCTTTCCCTTTTTACATAGTCATCTCTCTTTCTGTCAATTTGTCTACTCTTGGTGAAAACAGTGTAAATCATGATAACATCCAGCAAGTAACAAGAATAAACCAAGCCAGGAACATAAAACCAATTTGTAAAACAATTCAATAATCTTACACGTTGTGAGTTACATTAATTGTGTGTCAGAGTTGTGAAAATGAGACGCAAACTTGAAACCTTAATCCTCAATGCAAAAAAAGTGAAGAAACAGACAGTTTTTCTTGTGAATCGGAGCAACTCAACTATAGCAGCATGTTGAAAAGTCTCTGCTGTCAGCTACAAGAAATTGCTACAAGTGTTGCTTCATGAAATGTTTTGAATTTCTTCATCTTTCCTTCTTTACATCGGTCTCAGACGCTCGAGTCATGCAGCTACTTTTCTAAAATTGCATTCTTTGATTCAAACCACAAGAAATAGCTACTTATTGTTCTTCTCATTTCCACAACCATCTCCTCCTCCTGGCCATTCAGTCAGCGGGGAACTTGGCTTCCTTTCAAATAAAGTTGAAGATGTCGTCAGCTAGTTTCCTCAGTAACTTCTCTAAGTTTATTGACTTTGGTCTCGGTTTTACTCTGTTTCGTCGAACGTCATCCTCCAGCTTACAGTTCAACACTGCTGACTCGCTCTGTTTTATGACTTAAGATCATCTTCTCCTGACAAACTGCATACTGTTCTCTAGAAAGCCACAGTTACCCCTCACAAGGAATCAGACTTTTGAGCCATCTGGCATTGATGCCTGCAGACACTACGTTTTACATTTTCTCAATTCTATCCAAAAACTCTTGGATGCCCAAGGCGTACCCGATATCTGTCACAGAACAGCCTGTGGGATTCCCAACCACAGTGTCCAGACATAAACCTTTTGCCAGCACAACAGTGGAGCTGTAAACACAGCAAGTCTCTGCAAACAAGCTTTATTTCTATCACCTAATTTCAATCACAAACTGAATTTTGCTGAGGCAGTGCAGGTGATCAACAAAATAGCATTTGCAAAATGCCATACAATCTGCTTCTACTAAAAATTTTAATACTTTCTGAATATAAATAAGTTATCACTAAATCTTAATAAAACAAATTACGTATATGATTTTCAGTAATAAAAAGATAGTGTGTATAACTACAACAAATCCTATTTTTGTTTTACAGAAAAGAGCTTTAAGAATAATAACTAAAACACATTATAGTCATCCATCTGGTGTATTGTTTTATAAATTGAAGTTACTAAGATTTTATGATTTGGTGGAATATATATTTTTTTATTAATGTACAAAGCACAAAATAACATTCTACCTTCAAATATTCAAAAGTTTTTTGTAAAGAGGAAAAGTTGTTATAATTTAAAGGGTAAAAATATTTTTGTTAAACCACAATTATAGGACAAGTTTAAAGGGTCGTTCTACTTTAATACATGGAATTGGCATATGGAATGGATTAGAAAATGATGTTAAAGTTGCACAGTCAATGTCTATATTTAAGAAAATGATTAAGAAAAGATTGTTGAAAAGTTATGTGTGAATGTTACATATTCAAAATCTCTATAAATTAGTTATATTATTATAAGTTAAAAATATAACATATGGATACATTTTGCTTGAATTGATTATTTAGTTGGAATTCCGTTTTTTTTAAAGGGGCAGATATAAGATTGTTTTCTTCTTCTGCTTCCTTTCATTTAAAACTCGTTTTGATTCTCAATTTGAAATGAATAAACAAACAAACAACAACAACAACAAAAATAAACAATAGTTGTGAAATGGGCTGAGAAGCCTGAACACCAAAACCAGCAGAAACATCTTTTGCACTTGTTCAGGCCAACAAGTAAAGGAAGAATGCAGCTGAAGCGACTTAAAGCTCTAAAACTCTGTGTGTATTGAACCAAAACAAAAAAAGATGTTCTGTGAACCTGCGTGTTAGGACACCGAAACCCGAGCCAGCATCTCGTGACTTTTCCGCGCGTGCACGTGCGCGTGCGGAAACGTCAGTACTCCCCACTGACGACGGGGCAGAAGCAGCCAATCAAAACGCTCGGCGGATGCGGCTTGACCAATGGCAGCCGTGAAGGGTGGTGACGTCAGCGGGGCTAGCATACCAGAGCTGTGCCTGTAAACTTGTGGCAGCTAGCGAAAAAAGAAACCGTCAGAAGAGAAGATGGCGAGAGGCTGTCGGAGCCTGCGGAGAATAGCGGAGTACCTGAAACCGTTGCCGAGTCCAGCGAGCCGGGAAATACAGAGCAGGAGCAGCGTCAGGTAAATAAAATACCGCCTTTTAATGTCGACTCAGTGGAGGATGTGGGAGAGAAACACCCCGGGCGGCAACAACACAACAGGACTCGAGGAGTCTTTACCGAACACACTTCGTTAAGTTGGCGGACAAATCGCTTGTTTTAGCGGCATTTGAATATGCCTGTGTCAAACATTCACCGCATTAACTGTCTAAACCGTCAACGGACTGTGATGGCAAAGGAAAGCTACATTCACGAAAAGCGAGTAACAGGGGCGTAGCTAGATGTGAAGATTGGGGCAGAGCCTCCATTACACCCATTTTATAACGGTTACTCAGCTACACTTTACACTGAGTCGAGAGGTTTTCTGCTACTTTGTTTATATTTTTAAGCGGATCTGTGCTCATTTACTGTTACTGACATGGCTAAACCAGTCAAGTTGTTAAGCTTCCTGAAAATTACAGTTTCAAACTTTAAACAACATGAAACAAATGAATGAACCACACTCTCATTAGCAACGTTACAAAAAACTAAGTTCTCAAATTGGATTAATACAATATTGAATGGAGCCAGCTAAAAATACAAATAAAATAATGCCTTTTTTTTTTTTGGTAACATGGCACAGAGGGTTAGGGAAGGTGGGCCCGTGATTGGAAGGTCGCCGGTTTAACTACTCATACTGACAACATTAAAAAAAATGTGGGTGGGGAAGGTGAGGCACCCACACCTGTCTCCACCCTCATTTGCTTCACTCTGGGCCCTTGAGCAAGGCCCTTAACCCCCATCATCTGCTCCCCCGGATGTTCTAGATAGGAGCTCTCTGCTCTACACAGAGGGCTGTGGTAGCTCGATGGTCTGTGGTTGTCAGGAAGGGCATCCGGCATAAAAACTGTCCCAAGTCTTGGTGCGAGATAGTTTGCTGTGGCAACCCCTAAAGAAGGGAGTTGCCAAAAGAAGAAAAAATGAGCTGTGTTGTCGTCATTACAATGACAAATTAGTTCTCTGCATCACTAGTTTCGTGATTGTATGGGATCATACAATGACGACAACACATATCACTTTAACCCATCACACATGAGATACTTTGAACACCCAGGTGGAGCAGTGGGCAGCTATGTAAGCGCCCGAGGAGCAATTAGGGATTACGGCACGTGTCTTGCTCAAGGACACCACAACATATGAGCATGGTGGGGAGTTGAACCTACGACTTCCTGGTCCCAAGTCGGCTGTCCTACCTCTACACCATCTCGGCCCCAATTAATTGTGAAATAAGAAAGTTGTGCGATTGTAGAGTAATTAAAAATAAAATTCTGGGGCTTCAACAACCAGTTTTGGGTCAACAGATGGTCATGGAAGCTGCTCAGAATGAGTATATCCTGAATTCCTACCTTCCTTTTATTGAATCCTACACGTCCGATGTATAACTTAATCGCTGGAATTTAACATTGTTGAGCTAAATGTGTTAACTCACCTGTCTCAGTGTCTGGGGACTGTTACCTACTGACAGTTGTGTGTATAAATGTTGCAGGATGCTGACTAACTCCCTAAATGTAGCTTTAATATGTTGCTATTAAAAACATATGAGAAAATGCACTTTTCCCAAAACTGCCATTTTATTTAGTTTCCAAAAAAAAATTTTTTTTTACACACGGAACCGTTTCCACAAATGTTTTCGTTTACACGACAGGAACAAAAAATTGTTCCAAATGCTGTAGTAACTGTACCGGGCCTGTGTGTGGCGCTGTCGTGAAAATACACCAGAAGCGAGAAGGATGAGGACGAGCAAGTGCTCCAAACTGCGAATATTGTATCATCAACAGTGACACCTACAGTTCAGATGGAAAACTGCAGCAGCACCAGCGTGAACAGCCACAAACCCTCTGAAAGTGTGCTTACAGCTATTTGAATTTCAGAAAACGATTTAAAAAAAAAAAAGCTGAGCAGAAAAATCCTAAAACATCTACTAAGGTGAAGTTTATTCAGCTTTGAACTGAACTCCAGTTCTGTGTATTTATTAATGTGTACAGTATTTATTAATCCTGAGTTAGGTTTTATGAAAATATTTAGCAGTTTTTAAACACAACTTGTTGTCTGCAGTCATTAGGCAGTAAATAATTTGTCCCAATAACTGACTTAGGACCATTCTTTTGTGTTGTTGATTATTTTTGCGTTGGATCACCGAATGTTAAACTCATTGATTAGCTTTGTATTGTGAATGAAGGATGAGTCATATTGCATCCTTATTGAGTTTCACTGCATGTTTACAATCAAACTGTTTGTAGTGTTTGAAGATGCACATCGTATTGGCCACAGAGCAGAGGTGCACATGACTGTTCTTTACTGTTGATATGAAATGCTATGATTGTGTGGATGCTAGGCTGAAACTTTTGATTTAACCTCAAGTGCTGTGGGTCATCTCAGTATGTCTGAGTGGTGAAGTTAGTACAGCTCTTTCACTGCTCCTAACACCGTTGCTGTTTGTTTTGCACTTCGCTACAGTTTTACTGTAATCTTTAGATATTACAACATGAGAACAATTACCATCACTTATTTAATAATAATTTAAAGCACATTGGAGTAAATGTATTAACTGTTACATTTTTACTACGGTGGAAATAAAAAAGTGGATCACTCATGTTTCCTGTCATAGTTATGTGAATTTTAAAAACATTAGTTTAACTGAGGCTCTTCATCTGACATCCACAGGGACTGAACTGGCTGTTTGACAAAATATGCATCAGTCTCAGTTGTATACAACAATCATTACCTTTTATTTTTTAAATTAATCAATGCACCACCACTTGTAAAAATCAGCTTTGTGTCTGATGCATTTAAATTTTGGTCTAGACCTTTAGTAAGTAATATATTAATGTATGTAAAAAAACATGTCAACATCTTCTAGCCCATTTAAATCTCAGAGGCTGGCCCTCCGAGGTTTGGAACCACTTCCTTAGATCAAATCCATATACTGTACTAACAAAAATGACATTCCTTTCTTTAAAGTGGACTTTTTATGTCCACTTCTGCGATTATGCTCACAGTCTCCATGTTGTGGGAATCGTATGGCCCTTTGCCCCATTTAAAGTGGGTGGTTCTCACATCTTCACCTTCTCAACTCCTGCTGGCAGGTTTTTCTTCTGCTCTGTGATTTTAGCTGCATGAAGCCAGAACAAAGCATCACTTGTATCATGTTTCAGGTTCCAGTGACTTACTGGCCAGAAATGAAGTCAGCTCCATTAAGCAGAGTCGAGCTGATTATAACATAATAATGTCACATCTGATGAGTTTATATCAGCGTAGCTGTTGACCCGTTCTGTAAGTTTTCTGCAGGAATGTGCAGGTGTTAAAGCTAATATGTTGCTTCAGTTCCTTGGGGGATAATCTGTGGACCTGGCTTTGAATTTTCATGTGGTTTTGTGGTATTTTAGTCTCTGGATTGTGTTCAGTTAGTGTTTTTTAATGTTCCTTTGGGTTTGTTACTGCCCACTTCGAAAGACTATAATGTTTTTGCTCTTGAGTGTTTTTCTGCTAGCAAAGTGTATCATAAACCACTGGAGAGATTGGACAAAAACTCTCAGAAATTACTCACTGGATGTGTATCTACAAATGAAAATGTTCCAAGTCACTCCGATTTGAGGCGGTCGCTTCAGAGAATGAACATTACTCAACCCAAAAATGGTTGTAACAGTCAGTTTTACAGATACTGAGCTATTGCATGATATTGTGCTTAATGTCATTTACAAGGGTTGACCAAAGTGGCTAGAACGTCCAATCATAAACCTGATCTTATTTAAACTCTGTCATAAAAAGCAGCGGTCAGTATGCTTTCTTTCAATGAATGCTAGCTCGTTAAGTGACACGTAGTGCCGGGATGAGCTAAAGAAATTGAAGTCCAGTTGGAGAGATTAAGGACCACAACGGGCGGTGTGGCTCGTATTCAATAACCTGTTATGATCCGGCCCACTTAGCACTGACTATCCTGCCCACAGAGTGGAGAAAATGAGTCACAGTGGCAAATCACCTCCACCTGAGAAGAACCGCTACGAGGGCCGAGTGGCGTCACACTTATCAACGGCAAAGTGGCCATTGCTGAACTGGGAGCCTCACTTGTTGGGGAGACAACCAGGCATGTCAAACCAGTAAAAGACTCAGACACAGCTCTCAGCTGTGGTCAGTGACGGGCACCCCCCTCCCCCCAAGCTTCTGCTGTCACATGTAGCAGAACCTGGCTTATGTTACACATTCATGGCTGCAGTAAAGGCTTGCATGTCAGTTTGTACCCACTCAGACTTAATAGAGTCCCCATTCATGGTGTCAGGAGGGATTTGAGCCAGGCCTTTGAACCTGATCCCGGTGACGCAGGGGTCACTTGATTTAATATCATTAATGTATCTCAGTCAACTGTGATTGTTGGAACTAGTCACTGACTCAGAATTAAAAAAAAAAAAAAATAGAGAATTTTTGATCGCTGTCTCGGTGACCAGCAAGATGGGTCAGAGTTTGAAGCATCTACGTTTTATAAATCACAGCTTATTTTTATATGCAGGTTTACATATCTGTATTTTAGGCCATGCACATTATTTTGTTGTCCACCTGACCCACGTTGAACCCATGTCGGCAGCTGGCCCCACTTGTATGAGTTAATTTAATAAACCTAGGGCTGAAACGAATTAATACTTTGGTATAAGATTCAGTGATCCCTCACCTATTGCGGGGGTTACGTTCCAGAGACCCCAGCGGTAGGTCAAAATCCTCAAAGTAGGGGCATTATGATTATTTTGTTGTTTATGTTGGTGTAAGTCTTTATAAGCCCTTCCCCCTCTCTTATAAACACTCGTATGCTCTTAAACACTTTGACGATGATGGCGATGAGATGAATGTACAGTACTGCACACAATAAAAAACTGATTTAATATACTCATGAAACAGTGAAGCTGCAAGAAGTGAACCATGATGTAGCGAGGGATGACGGTACTTCACTCTCTTATTGCTATTTGCAAACAGTTCATCTGCTGTTTATGAAACGTGATTGTGTTTATGTAGGTTTATGTTTCTCTACAGTGCCCTGAGATGACTTCTATTGTGACTTGGCGATATATAACCAAACTGAACCAAATTTAATTAAATTTGTGTCAGCTATTTTTTGTAGTCTTCAATTTCTTACAAAAAAAAAACAACTAAAAGAATTCTGTGAAATGATCGTAAAGACCAGTTGGTCTCTAAGCTGCTTCTAGCTGTTCCTAATTCACTGATGGAGTCGGCCACGTCCCGACAGACGTGAGGTTTCAGAAATTGAGTTTCAAGGAACTAAATATGGCGTGGAGCGCAGCGAATGAAATGTGTGACGGACGTCTGCCTCGTATCGTTTTCAGTGCATGATGAATTAACAGTTTGGGGATTTCTCTGTGGTTCAAGTCAAATTTATTCATAAAGCACCTTCCGTCAGATCGTACTGTGTTTAATGTCAGTGAATGCAGGTGTGTTTTCAGCAGAGATTTAAAAGCAGTGACTGAAGTGGTCTGTTAATGCTGATGGGCAGATTGTTCCAAAGTTTAGGGCCCACGACTGAAAAGACTTGATCTCCTCTGAGCTTCAGCCTGGTTTTTTGTTCAACCATAAGCAGCTGATCAGATGATCTCAGTGCCCGAGAAGGAAGATAAGGTAGTAGATCAGAGAGGGATGCAGGTGCAAGGCTGTTAATGCATTTGAATTCAATTCCAAAAATGATTTATTGATCTCAAAGGGAAATTAAATATTGTTGTATCTTGTTATCCTCGTTTCATTAAGAAATGTTATAGATACTGATGGCTGTAGGCAGGACGGATCTCTTGTAAAGGTCTGTCCCACAGCAGAGCCGAAGAAACTGGCTGCAGATGCCGTCTGATCCGTCCACCCAGACTCGTCTGGCCTCTTGGTTCCCCCAGGCTGCAGGATCACCTGAATGCAGGGCAGAACTCCTCCCAGAGAGATGGCCACTCCTCCCGGCAGCTGCCGACCTCCTTGTCGCTGCAGACAGCCGGCTGCAGGTGTTGGGGATGATCTCGTCCTGCTGTCACAAGCCCTGTTTCCTGCTAGTTCCAGGATCTCAGTGGTCAGACACTGGAGCACAGCCAGCAAGTAGATGAGAATGCATCCACAGCGCCTCCTTTTCAACTCATTTGAGATTTGGGGCTGTAGTTTTGTTATTATATGAGCTTTTGAGATGTTAATCAGCTGCTACCGGTTGTAAAAAAAAAAACCCACCTTGTTATGGTTTCGCATCATAACAAATGTCCAAAAGTAAAAAGTGTCAGTAAAAATCCTACCAGCTGCACAGCATCCGATCCCAGAGGAAACGATCATCACAAATATGTGATTTACATCCAGCAAAAGAGGAATTACAGTTTCCAAAAGCAACATCTCAGAAGTGTAACAGAGCTACTGCAGCCACAATTCTAAAAATGTCAACTGGAGAATTTTAAAATCAGTTCTGACATGCACAGAGAGCTAGTGAAGGGAGGACAAAACTGTTGAAATGTTCTCAAACCTATGAGTTCCTGTTACGAGCCGAGCTGCATCATTTTGGACGAGCTGGAGATGTGAAAGTGAAGTCTGACTAACCCAAACATAAAGCGAGTTACAGTAGTCTAGCCGGGTTGTAACAAATGCATGGACTAATTGTTCAAAGTCAGATCTGGACTGCATGGACTTAAGCTTAACTATCTGCCTTAATTAGAAGAAGCTTTTTTGAAGAACAGATTTAATCTGTTTATGGAACTTAAAGTCTGTGACTAAAACCATCCCAAGGTTCATAACAGAGACTGCTTAAAATATGGCTGAAGAGAGTCAAGATTAATGGGATCAGTGACAGTGGTAAACATGACTTCAGTTTTCTGATCATTAAAACTTATAAAAGTTGAAGCTATCCATGTCTTTATATCATCGAGACATTTTAACAGAAGGTGAATGGAGCTGGAGCTGTTGGGTTTTAAGTGCAGATAAATCTGAGAATCATCAGCATAACAATGAAATGAAAGACCATGCAAAGAGAACAGAAGGGGCTCAAGAGTGGAGCCTTGTGGGACCCCACAGGAAAGAGGTACAGAAGCAGATAAAGTATTACTAACATTAACACAAAAACTCCTGCCGCTAAGATACCATTCTAACGCTGCACCAGTAATCCCAACCCAGTGTTCTAACCGGGATAAAAGGATACTGTGGGTCAACAGTGTCAAACGCAGAGGTAAGGTCGAGGAGTACCAGGATCACAAACTGACCAGAGTCGTTTGCTAACAGAATGTCGTTACAGATCCTTACCAATGCTGTCTCGGTGCCGTGTAGTTGTTTAAAACCAGGCTGGAAAATCTCAAAAATCCCATTTTCATTCAGAAACTTGTTTAGTTGAATAAAAACTATTTTCTCCAAGATTTTAGAAAGAAAGGGACGTTCTGAGTTTGGTCTGAAGTTTGAACAAGTTGCTGGGTCAAGTCCAGGTTTTCAGTTAATGGAGTACCACTGTGTGTGTTTAAAAACATCAGGAACCACATCTGTAGCCAAACTGCTGTTAATAGTTGCAGGAACAGAGGGTCCAGTTGATGGTAGAACTGGTTTAAAAAAGGACGCAGAGATGGGATCAGCAGGGAAGCCTGAAGCCCCCAGTATAGCTCCGCGTACGACCGTACGCAGAGGTACGCCGTACGTACAAGTGTACCCTTGCAAGGCATGTATGTGCAAAGCTCAATTTTTACGACCGCATACGCAAACGCGGTGTCGCACAATAAACTGCCCGGCACCGGACTGTTTTGTTTGCGACACCAATGTATTAAATTCCCCTTCTTCATCCCTGGTCTGGCCTTTTCTTTTGTTTTTTGCCAAAAGTCAACTGATCTCTTCCTCCTCCGTTGACTCCATGACTGAAATGATGAGAAATGAATGAATTTG
>JARVGS010065592.1:0-11292 GCA_031762315.1 Hypsolebias antenori
TTTTTTGGACGGTCCCGTCCGGCTCTCTGAGTCACTGAACACTGAATTCGGTTGGAAGGTGGACCAACTTTAGTCCTATTCGGAAAACGGGTCAGTTTGATGATGAAAAGACTACAGAGAAGCTGGAGGGAGCAGCGTCCATGAGCTCGTCGGAACCGGAAGTATTTCTATTGACGGTCTTTGTCTTTATGTCAGTGTCCATTTTCCTCTCCTTTTCGATTCCAACCTGTCAATGTGAGTCATTGATGAATGAGTTCATTTGATGCTTTCTTGTACAGAGGAAGAGATATGTGTCCAGATGTTCCTTTTTTATTTTCCAGTGGGTGTGTCCAGTGACACTTGGAATGTCCATGCCACCATGAAGGTTTTCACTTTTCATTTGCAAGGATTTGAAAAACAATGTAGAGGTCTGGACAGTCCTCGCTGCACTGGACCGCGTACACTACCCACTCTGTTTATGTGTGGGAGTTTTGTCCTTAGGGTGGACCAGCATCTGTCTGAGAGTCCTGTCTGAGAGGATTTGAAATGTACTGGGATGTTGCATATGGAGAAAATCCGTTTCTCAGTTACTTGTTTTTGTTTGTTCTTATCCCTGTTCAAGTCACAGAACAGAACATTTTTCCAGGTATTTTCAGTGTGATCTGTGGTTGTCCATTGCTAATTACCATCTTTCTTTACTATAAAATGTTTTATAGCTCTTGTTATAACTGTGTAAAAAAAGATTAATAGGAAAAAAAAACTAACTTTCGTTTACCTTCTACTGTACTTAAATTAAACAACTTCCTCCAAAGAGTTAAAAAAAACAAAACAGTTTCGTTTCCTTAAGTTTTCCTTTGAGTTAGTTATCCCTCTCTCCTTGTCGGTGGCCTATGGGCTGCCAGGGAGCACTCCTCTGCTCATAAGTGGGCTATCCTGTCAATCACATCTCTTAGCCAATGAGAGGATGGAAACAATGATAAAGAGTCGGGGCTTAATGCTAGACCAGTCAAGTAAAACAACGCAGTTTTATCAGAGCGAGCCTTTCACTGTAACTGCTCGACATAACTGATTAGCACGAAGCTAACTGTAAACGTTTACTGTATCAGAAGGTAATTTTATCTCGTCATTTTGGGTGTATTTTAAAGAAGCAGAAACGAAAAACTTGTTTCAAAGAGCTGTATATATATATATATATATATATTTTTTTTTTTTTTTTTAAACAAATTTTTACCCTTTAACTTCTCGAAGCATTTGCCTTTTTTAACTATGCGTGTACTCACTTTGTGTTGTGCGTTTTAAACTGCATGTTTTGGACTGAACAGAACCAGTGAGGCGGTTTCGTGTCTTCAGAAGCCTGTAGTTCAAACGTCATCGTCACCATGGCTCTGGATGGATGTGGACTCGTGTGCAAATACATCCTCATCATTTTCAACATTATCTTTGCGGTGAGTCCAGTACATTAATGTGCAGACAGTTCTTGTGACAAGATAAGAAGAAAAAGCTCTGTGCCTGTTCTTTAACTGTTAAGATCTTGTGGAAAAAAATTTGGTTTTGTTTTAACCCTTTTTGTGAGACAGTAAATTATTATTTGTGTCTGAAAGTACACAAAGCCACAGATTTTATTGTGGTTTATCTTTTACTTTCTGTGGATGGGACATGTTGTAAACATGAACTTAAATTTGTTTTTGTTCCCTCGCAGCTGCTGGGATTTGCCTTTCTGGGTCTTGGCTTGTGGTTAAGGTTCAGCGGAAACACCAGCGCCTTGTTCAGCATTGCAGAACTCAACTCGAGTGCTTTTGTCATCGGTTAGTACAAAAACTGCTCGTGCAGTTTCTCTCCCCCGCACCCAAAAAGTCACAGCAGCGTTCCCAGCTGCTCTAGAAATCCAGAGCAGACTCTGGGAATTTGAGAAAAGAAATGTAAAAACTAAAAGGAAGACGCTGATCTGTGGATTAGAATATGATCTTTCTGAGATTTTGACGTGCACATGTATTAATGTTAGTATCCTGGTATCACTGAGTTCCTGTTCTGCTTCTACAGTGTGACATGACCTGCATGTAATGTTGAACCCACGTGTAGGCAAAGGCAGGAGGATTCAGGAGTAAAAATAATAATGATTTATTTTATTAAAAAAAACAAAAACGGAAAGCGCTGACAGGGCAGCAAGGACTTCTTTTAGAAGGGAGAAGACAGGCGGAGCAGTTACAAACCATGACACCGTGGAAGAGATGCTCAGGCCCCAGGGGAGTGAAAACATACAGACTAAATGCAGAACCGTTAATGAGACGAAGTGAGAAACACCTGGCATGATTAGGATTCAGATCATGTGTGCAAAAAAATACAGGACAGGCAGACATGTCTCACACTCACTATACCTATGTTTACATGCGCAAAATCCTTTGACAGGATTTAAATGTTTTCAGATTAAATAATTCAAATGTATTGTTTACATGGGCACAATCTGTTCACGACGAGCGTTTACATGCAGCGGGCTTTGTTCTGAACAGAAGTACTGACATGCGCAGAGTGGTAAACTCTTAAAAAAACAAAAAAACACAGAAGTAGTTCTACTCCCGGTTTACTTCTTAGATGAACTTAAATAAACCTGAGCGCCCAAAATGGAGCTGCAACAGGTTTTAATGACGGCAGAGACGTTGCTGCCCTCCCTGACTGAGCTACAGGTAATACTGATCATTTTTGAGCTCTTTCAACGTTTCTAGTAGAAATGTTGTGTCGCTCAGTTTCACTTCCCCGACATGCTAATATTATTAGCATCCAGCCACGTGGAAATGACATAGGTCGCGCATGCGCGGTCAGGTCAGTTTTTCACGATCAGAACAAAATGAACAGATTAAGCGTTTACATGGACACTGTTTGGGTTATGGATCGACGTAAACCACCCGTTTCTTTCTGATCACAGATTATTTCTGATCGCGCTGAATAAACAAAAAAAAAAATCCAAATGGGGTATTTACATGACACATTTTTATTCTGAACGTCCGTTTAATCTGATTTACTTATGTCCATGTAAACATAGTTATTGTCCAGTTTTAAGACTGGGCTTAAGACTGTCCTTTTTTATAAATCCTATAGTTAGGGTTGGCTTGTTATGCTGCTATAGATTTAAGACTACTGGAGGACACATTTTTCATCCTTTATTGTGTATACAGGTTAATCCCATTGAGCCTCAAGGGCTCATTTCCAAGAAAGATCTCATTGACCTCATTTCCGTGAATTAATTGTTACAATTGAATAGTTTTCATCTGATACTATTTCTATCTTAATATCCATTCAACCTTTATTTAGGCAGGTTAATCTCATTGAGCCTCGAGGACTCATTTACAAGAGAGACCTGGCTGAGAGTATGTGATTCTTGACCTGCCTTTGTGTATCTGTTCCTCTTTCCTGTTCCTCTCAAACCCAGCCAGTCGAAGCAGATGGCCACTTGTCAGAGTCAGAGTTTCTTTATTTGTCACACGCACCACATGCAGTATAAAATGTAAAAAAAAAAAAAAAACTGTAATAAGATTTAAGATATGAACTAAGAAAAATGTGAACTAAAATAAAGCCTGGGCCTAGTTCTGCTGAAAGTTTCTTTCTTATGAGGGAGTTTTTTCTTTCTACTGTCGCCTTCATGCTTGCTCAAGATGAGAGTTCTGCGATGGAGTTATATTCAAAGCAGTCTGCTCCTCAGATAAATAATATTAAAATAATATTTTTATACATGAATATTTCTATTCAGTGCCCTGAGATGATTTCTGTTGTGACTTGGTGCTAAATAAATTAACTGAATTGAAATGAATTGAATCAACTAAAAATAGAAAGCTCTAAATGATAAAAATGAGTATTATTCTTTTGAAGAAGGCTTCTATGGAAAGGTTTTGAACAGTTAATGTCTTACCTGTTCTGGATTTATAGATTGCAGTTGGAGTGGGACCAAGACCAAAGTGGACAGCAGCTTTTAAAATACAATATACCCTATTTATGGTAGTTCAAGTAAAAAGCAATTTTATAATCCTTTCTGCTGTCATCAGTGATAAATTATGATTATCTTGGCTGAAACGCTTGGATACTCCTCTTGGGAGCGCCTCAAGCTGCATTGGCCGTGTTGCAGCTGATTAGCAGTTTGCACTTGCAAATAGCTTTAAAAGGCTATGTAAATAAGTTTGCAATGCAAAAATGACAGCATAGCAATGAAACTTTAGAGATCAGGGTTCTTTTTAGGGAGCATATTTCTACTTTGTTCTTGGCTTCACGTCGATCTGGTCAGAAAAATCTATTTTGCTCCAATCCAGCAGATGTAAAAACCACCCCTGCTGTAAAGGCAGCCCCTTTCAAGGGAAGCAAATAGACCACAGGTCATAGAGTAATAACACTGTCATACACACAGATGTTCTTGGCTTTTATTTTGTTTAGTTTGATCAGGTGGGGCTTTCATTCTTCCTCTGGTCAGCTGTCAAAAGAGTGGAGTATTTTGTGTGTTTGTTCAATAAAATGAGTCCCAGAAAATGTCAGACATGCCCTGATTTTTTTTAAAAAAGCCTTTATTTTTGCTTCCAGAATAAGCTTTACTTTTGCAGATGCATAACTGCCAAGAGTAGACGAGGCCCGGGTACAGCCTCTTCGTTGAACTGTACGATTCTTTGTTCTCTCATCACGGTGCTTTGAGCGGAGCCAGAAACAAACGTGCACGTAAGGTTGTTTCTGTTTGCAGTGGAATGGAGCGCCTCAGCCACCTTTAAGCACATCCTTGGTTCAGCACAAGTTACACAGACCAAGAACCCCTCCCACATCATCAAGGATCTGACTGCAGTAAGTCACAGAGTTGATGCACACCTCCACATCATATTGATGGGAATGCATGTCACATAGTCATAGAGTGTAAAAGCAGCAGCTCTCAGCTCATGCATGGACTCTGTTTATTGGCTCATTTGTAAACCGCTTTGAACCGCTTTCCACATGAGAACGCTTTTCAACGACCTCGGAGTGCTCAATGAGATGAATTAATAATAAGAGCTCCGTTTCTTTGTCCTGAGACGGCTGATTCACGAGGTTAATGCGTGCTGGTAATGTGGCGGTCTGGTGTTTCTCCAAACGCAGGGCGAGCGTTACTTTGTAAGAGCGAGCGCCTACAACGTGAAAGGATGGGGCCCGCCTCAGTGCTCGGCTCCGGTCAGCGCCGCCCCCTCGAGTGAGTATACTGAACTTTGTCAGAAAGTAGAGTTTTAAAGGCCGCCGCTATTTTTTTGTCTTTGCCTCATCATCATAAAACTTTTGTTCAGCTGATATGGAGTTTTAGGATAAGAAGAGGGATCCACTCATGGCAGATTCATGAATTATTAAAACGTGGAGAATTAAGGGTGTCATTGTGAATCAATGGGCCTTGTACCTGCACTACTATGAGCTAGAATGTGGCTCATAATCTGTCTTACATGTAGCACTAGCCTCTTGGCTACATTACCTGCCATTTCTTTTTATGGGTAACGCTGTGCTAAGGTTTTTAGATGGTTTATGAAAGCAAAAATATTACTGCATTTTGTCAAAAGACAATAGTTAACAATCTAGCTTACAACGTGCAGGGGTTTAGTATGAAAGAAAATTAAAAATTCTGCCAGCATGCAGGTGATCTGTCATTCAAGCTCCTTTATCACTCTGAAAGCAGCATTCAGGACCTGCCAGCTAATTAATGCTTAGCGTCTAAATGATTCTCCCACACTGCATGAAAATGATTGTATTTCTCTTTCTTCTTGTGAAGGCTGGAGAGAGTGCACTGGTGTAAAGTCACAGCCCAGGAACCTCCAGGGTCTGGTGAGGAAACTGCTGGAAGAGAAAGAATCACAGTACAGAGGATATTACATAGGTACCACTGAGTGTTTTCTGTGTTGTTACAGTTCTAGTTGTACTGTGTGTACCTCAGTCACGGTACCTCCATTTCTGCACTTTGTCAACCTGTTGAATTGTGGGGAGATGGTGCCTTTTTTCAGCAGTTAGTTAGTGAGAGGTGGTGTTTTTATACCCTGAAGAGATTCATTACAACATACAGGAAATTCATGCATAAATAAATATAATTAAATACACAACCTGTATTTATTGTCACCCGTCAACCAAGGTGATTACAGCAAAATATCTGATTGACTGAGTTTTAATAAAACTCCCAGAAACTAATCATCGGATGTTCATCTACAGCTGATTACATTTTGGAGTCAGCTCCATTTTAAATGGTTTCCAAAGCCAAGAAACCTTCGCAAACACAAGAGTGGTTCTAGCTTGACCAGTTTCACTGATCATTGAGCTCAAATTTGGCGTGGTAGTAGCTGGCTGTCCTTCCCAGCCCATGCACTGAGTGCTAACTGATTGTGTAGTTGTTTAAAGCGTTGCCATAAACATTTGGAGTCAGCCATGTCTGTCTGTTAACAAAAGATCTCCTGAATCACTGGCCAGACATAATGAAATGTTCAGAATGTAATTAACGGATTTTAATCTACAACTGATTAACTTTTCGAGTCATCCCAATTCATGTTGGCCAACGCAACTTGTTGACCTTTGCCAGCACAAAAATGGCTGCAAGTCAATCAGATTTACAGATACTGAGCTAAAATGTGATGTTATTATCTGAAAGTCATTCACAACGCATTACTTGGCCACTTATATTTTTAAAACCTACTATATTATAACATGTATGAGCAATAATTTATTTTATTTAGAGTCCAGAAACAAATTAACAAGAAATCTGCCCCATAAATCGGCCATTGACTTCACTGATTCGTAAAACTCGTCACTGGACTCACCTGTTGAATAAATCTGATCCGTCAGCCTCTATGTTATATTGTTACAAAAGCAATATTTATTATACAATACAGATTTGTCACTAATCATTTTATTGGCGTTATAGACTTACAGTGCATTACCACTGAAACACAAAGAGGGAATTGACATTCTGTTCTTGTAGATACTCAGTTGCTTATATTTCCCCAGATAAATCCATCAAATGTTTGCAGGTGACACATGCAAATACGAACAACAAATCTGTTGTGACTTGATAATAATGTAATACGTTGGCTTTTCATAATCTTACTCTGGTTTTGCACTGCTGCATACTTTCACTCACTCAAATGTGTGTTGCCTTCACAGTCAATATGTTTTGGCAGATAAAAGTATTTTCATCTTGTATGATCCTCTTTTCTTCAATTCCACAGAGACCCTCAAGACACAGAGTCCTGGCAAGCGTCTGTCGGTGTCTCGGGGCATCAAACAGCTCTTCCAGTCCGCCACCAAGTTTGTTCGCCTTCTGCAAAGGTAGCGCTCAGCTGTCTTACTATTCCCATCATGCCTTGAGGGGATCAAGAGAAATCTGTTAAATGTGATGCAACTTGCAGCAGTGCAGACTGCATGGTGCGAGTCCAAACCCATGTTATTAAATAGAACGTGAGTCGCTGTAGAGCTGCTGTAGCTTCAAAATGAAAGTTTTGAACAAGCTGAGAGTTGCTGCAAAGTGGTAAGTGACAAACTTTTGGAAAGTCAAATTTACTAAAAATGAAAGGTTTTAAATTGCATTAAGATTTAGACAGGGTGATTTTTTTAAGTTAATATTCTAATCCAGTGGTTCCCAAACTTTGTTCAGATGTTTACCCCTTCAGACATCTGCCTTCTAGCCAAGTACCCTCCCTTTAAAATGTGTACATAAACACTGCACATATCAAATAAAATCTTAAACAACTGTTACTTTTTTTTGGTTGCACCAAATGATATTCATTAATAAATGTCTGCATTAATAAGCAACATGTTTTTAGCTGAATTATCCAAACCTTTAGCCTGTGTAGAATGTTGGAAAACATTTATGGTGTGATAACTAATAGTTATTGAACACATTGTGTATTTAATTAAACTGACCACAGTTTTAATGAGAAGGGTGTTTGGAAGGATGCTGTGTTATGTTTGGCTTGATGTGAGACAGTCTAAGTCTTAAATCATTCTCAACACAAAGTCTTGCTCTGTACTGTATTTTGTTTTCATATCTGTCAGAATCCACTTTCACACAAGTACGCTGTAGCAAAGGGCATCAAAATCTTTACAGCGTGTTTGGCCGGCGCAGGCTGTTCTGTGCGCAGTCCGATCCAGACATCCGGCAATGGCTTCTGATGTTTTCGCAGCCTCGATAAGTAGTTGAGCGAAGGCTGCTTTGATTAGCAGGTGTTCCTACACCCTTCTACTTTGTTGGTGCAATGAATTTTCTGAACAACAAGCAGCATTTACATGTGTATTATTTGTTTCTGTGAGAAGGGGCCTCAGTATATTTATGTGAGTCTGGTCTGGCTCTTTTCACACTTTTTTTTTTTTCCCCAAATGTACTCCCGTACCCCGCACATCCCTTTTGCGTACCCCCAGGGGTACGAGTAACCCATTTTGGGAACCACTGTTCTAATCTAATAAGACACTTTGTTTTATGCTGATCTCATCAGGGGTGTGTATTTGGCCACCGTATTTTACCACAAGGAGAACATCCTGGTGACAGCTGAAGATCAGATCCCACTGGTGGAGATCCAATGCTGTTCCAGCTCCATCACCCAGGACTTCATGTGGTTTGCCAAGGTAAACTGATCATAGACTCTGTGAACATAAGAGTGAATGTAGCTGGTTTAGGCTTGTCTTGCTGAAATACACGAGGCCTTCCCTGAAAGACATTTGGATGGGAGCATATTTTGTTCTAAAACTTCTATAAATTTTCTTGCAACAATGTCGCCTTTCCAGATGTATTAGCTTCCCATGCAATAGGCATTAATGTACCCCCATACCATCAGCAAGACAAGCTTTTAAAGTATGTGCTGATAACAGGCCAAATGGTCCCTCTCCACTTTAGAATGAAGGACGTGTCAGTGGTTTCCAAAAAGGTTTTTTTTTTTTAACCACAGAGCAGTTTTTCCATTTGCTTCATTCCATTTCGGAAGTGCTTTGGTTTAGAAAAGACTGCATCATTTCTGGATGGTGTTTTATTTGCATGATAGAGCTTGAACCTGCTTTTGTGGATGCCACAGCAAACTGTGTTTACAGACAGTGATTTGTGGAAGTGTTCCTGGGTTCACGCAGTGATGTCCAGAACAGAATCAGACCTGGTTCTGTTGCAGTGCTGCCTGACAGCCTGAATATCACAACAATCCAATACTGACTTTTGTCTTTGTTCTTTGAGTACAGAGTATTTAAATTTTAAAATTACCTGATCTTTAAAAAAAAAAAAAACTGGTAAAATCTGCATTTTGTGAATTTTAAGATTTGATGCGATCGTCTGTGAGGCACTTTCCTCTGGTTTTTCCTACTCTTGGTTGCATTTATGGTTGATTTTTATCTTGATGTTATTTAATGTCTCATACACTGTAGCACTTTGAGATCCGTTGAGTATGTAAAGTGCATTATAAATAAAATTTATTATTATTATTATTATTATTATTATTACTGGCTTGTGCTCCCTAGTGGCTGGTTTTTGCAAACTACATACATTCACTATTTAAATCCCTCGGCAATTGGGGACGTGAGCAACTTGTTTTCATTTGAAAGTGACCAAACCCCAGGAAAGAAGAAGATAAATCAAGAAGAAAATGTGATGACATACTGTACGCAATACAATAAACCATAGAAGTGTTAATGATTAAAGAGAACAAAGACAAAGCCCATATCAAGATGAGATTGATCTCAGATAAAAAAAAATTGCCGGTAGGTGCTCTGGGCAAAGGTTCTTTGAAGATCTATTTACGTCAGACAAGAACTGGATGTTACAGATGCTGGAGCGTTGAGAATGGTGAATTCAAGAAAACAGTACAAGTTGGCCAGACCTGTTTACTCTGAGGACAGCTTTGCTGAAGAACATGAGAAAATCCACAGAGAACATAAAACATTTTTCAACAACGTTAAAGAATATCTGACGTAAGTGACCAGCGGCTTCTGGAAAACATGGGTTTTGATCTTTGGAAACATAATCATAGGTGTCTGGTTTTGAGTAATTTAAGAACGTCTAAGAAACATTTCTGTCATGTATGATTAAAACAGCTGTGATGCAAAACGGGCCAAAAATGCAGCCGTCTCTTTTCTACCCATTATCGGATGGATGAGGATTTACAGAGTTAGAGAGTGGCTGCTGGGGGATGTGGTGTCTGGTATCAGCACTGGACTGGTGGCCATCATGCAAGGTGAGGATAATATTTGATGCATTCAAGGTAAAAACCTTTGACTTACCTTAAAGTAAACAATTATTTTGGATCATTCAACTTGATATCTTTACGTATAGGGTCAAAACAAAAATGATCTGGTCTTTACCATGTACTGAAATTATTCAAACCTGATTTCCAGTGTGGCAGCACAGTGGCTCAGTTGGTAGAGCTGCTGCCTCTCAGCGAGCAGGTTGCCCCAATTCAATTCCCAGCCAGGGACCTTTCTGTGTGGAATTTGCATGTTCTCTCCGTGCATGAGTGGATTTTCTCCAGGTACTCCAGTTTCCTCCCACAAACCAAAAACATGCACGTTAGACTGATTGGTAACTCTAAATTGTCTCTAGGAGAGAGAGAGAGTGAATGGTTGTTTGTCTCGTTTGTCCCTATGTATCCCTGTGATGGACTGGAGACCTGTCCAGGGTGTCTCCCAACTTTTGCACAGTGATGGCTGGACATGGGCACCAGCGACCCCCGTGATCTGAAAAGGAAGAATCAGGTAAAGATAATGGATGAATGGATGATTTCCAGTGGACAAAAACACACATATTCCATGTCTATTGAACAAAAGTGAAGTCAAAATGTTAAAGTTAAGTCAGGTCTTCTGGACAGTTTCTTTTTGATGAAAGATTTCGTCTTTCAACCATACTTCATCAGTTGGAGGAGCCTAACAAAGTCAGTCCAATAAATAGCACCTTCTCATAGTGGGTCAACCAGTTTGATGGGGCTCACATGGTTTCTGGAGTCCGCTCTCTCCCACGCTGACTCACTTGAGGCAATCATGGATGTTTTGAAGAACTTTGACCATGACTGCATAAAACAAGTCAGCGGGGGAGAGGACGGTGCCAAGGCATTGTGTTAACACACACCTGTATGCTCCAGAGCAGCAAACTGACAAAACTCCTGTTTTTATAGATGTGATCACACTGATGAATGTCATCCATCCATCCATCCATCCATTATCTTTACCCACTTCTTCCTTTTTGGGTTTTAGGGGGGTCACCGGTGCCCATATCCAGCAGTCAATGTGCGAGAGGCGAGGGACACCCTGGACAGGTCTCCAGTCCATCACAGGGCCACATAGAGACAAACGAGACAAACAACCATTCACTCTCTC
>JARVGS010065632.1:0-11277 GCA_031762315.1 Hypsolebias antenori
GTGTGGTGTAATGTGTTAGCTAACTGTTTGTAAATAAAGTTCTGTGTCGATAAATGGGTGTGCGGCGCAGCGTTAGCTACATTTACATGTATTTTCGCAACATACGTATATATATATATATATATATATATATAAAATGGCTGTTTATTGTTGTGTGAACCTCATCTATGTTTTTTGTTTAAAACAGGTCTCTCTTGAAAATGAGTCCTCGAAGCTCAATGAAACTAAATGGACTCCAAATAGTTTGGAAATGACCTTTGACCCTTCGCTGATATATGTGCAGCAACAGCTGCTTCTCTAAGGTTGTTGCTGTTGTCTTTCCTTCTTGGCATTGTGTTAACCCCTGAAGGCTACAGAGCAGCAAAGTGACAAACCTCCTATTTAGAAAGATGGTCCCTCTGACGATGACTAGGTTTCTTTTCCTGTTCAAACCTGTTACAGCAGTAAGGGTTAGTTTCTCTGACAGAATTTCCACTTAAGTTTTGTTTTTATTTCTTTTTTTCTTCATTCAACTTTTATTTATACAGGTTAGTCCCACTGAGTCTTGGGGACTCATTTACAAGAGAGACCTGAACATATATTAACAAGGTGGATTCTGTTGTGTACTCAAGCTAAGATATTTGAAGGTTAACATAAAGACCAGGCCATTTTTGTTTTGTCCTGAATTGTAAAACACTTAAACTGAAAAAGTGTTCTTCTTCATCCATGACTGTATCCGAGTGTGGAAATGACTCTGCCTGTTTGAAGCTTAAAATGTTTTTCTGGACATTCTTTCCCCCAAATGTATCCAGACCTGGACGATACCAAAAAAAAACAAAAACAAATCCATACTTTTCAACAATACATAGGAACTCTGGTTTCACAAGTCTTACCTCTGAATCTGTGGGGGTGTAGGTCTGCTGCAATTGACTCAAAGTGGAAGGTTTGACTGTGGGGAAGGTCCAGGGGGAACACTGATCTACGTCATTATCAACATCTCTGAAAGGATGGACAAGAGGAGGAAATCGTTTGGGAAGAAAAAAAACAAATGGAGATGACCTCTCATTTATTTAAAGAATCAGAACAGCATCATGTAGATTTTGCAAATCTCTGAGTTAAAAAAAAATAAATCAAAATGAAGGCTTTATCAGATAATTTAAGAAAGAATTATGTTTAATAAAACTGAACAATCCTTTCAAAGCATTGCTTGCTCAGTGCGCAAATATAAATCCAATCAGTTGTTCTGATTCATAAATCTAGCAGGAATAAGCAAGTTGTTGGGACGAACATATCTGAATCATCCGAGCTGGATTCCTCCCCGTGCCCCTCAGATTTCCAGCGGCGGTAACGGTCGATCAGCTCCGTCAGGTAGGCCGTCTTCTTGGTGTAGCGTGTGATGAACTTGTGCTTCAGGAGCTCTTTGGCGGTCGGCCTCTGCAAAATTAAAAACATTCATGAACGAGAGCACAAACCAAAGGCTGCTGGTGCTCATCGAGAACATCACTGGAGTTACTCAACAATTTTTTATGGGAGATGAACAAGCCTGGGATCATTTGACAAAATACAGAACAAACAGTTCTTGCTGAGGAAAGTCCGAGAACATTTGGCTTGTGTTTTATTTGTCTTTGCACAAATCGGCAGCTGCTGCCATTTTCTGATTTAACTTTACACATAAGCTCATGACTGATTCAGTGTTTTCTTCTGGGTTGTACTCACAAAACGTGGGTCTTTATTTAGACAGGCTTCCACAAACTCTTTAAAAGGTTTGCTATAGGGACCTTCCAACGTTGGAGGCGGGTTTTTGGGGATTAGGAACAGAACCCTCATGGGGTGCAGATCAGAGTTGGGTGGTTCCCCTTTGGCTAGCTCAATGGCAGTTATACCCAGAGACCAGATATCAGCCTGAATGGGAGAGAAAATCATGTTTAATGTGTTTGTTTTTTTAATCCGACAGTGCAGCTTTATGAAAGGAAGTTAATTCATTCAACCTTTATTTATACAGGTTATTGAGCCACGAGGTCTCATTTACAAGAGAGACCTGTTTTTAACAAAAAACACAAATGAGGTACAGACAACAATAGACAATCATACAAAAGCATATAAAACAAAAAGAAAACAGAAGAAATTAAATAAAAATAGCTACATTATAAAGTGGTGTAAAATACAAAAAACAGGAACATGTCTGCACTGGTTTCTCAATGACCTTAGCAGTTGTTTAAAATCCATTAGAGAGGTCAAGGTCAAGAGCTTCAGAACTTTTTGCAAGATATTCCAGGAAACAGGAGCGGAGGAGGAGAAGGCCCTTTAGCCTAGTTCAGTCCACACTGAGGATTCACTGCAGGTAATAATGTCCTGCGAGCACACGCTGTAGCTGCACTCACGTAAGGACATGGAGATGTATGAAGGCAGCAGACAAAGAAGTGATTTAAAGATGAAAATGTACCAGTAAAAGTCTGTGTGAAGGTAATGATGACCAGTTAACCTAACATTCAGAGTTAGACCAGATCTATTTCTGAAAAAGAAACCCAGAGTTTAACCTTCAGTTTCTTTACCAAGTTTTTGACATGAGGCTTAAAAGAGAGATGTGAATCGACTAAAATACGGTACTCACATATTTTGGTAACAATAGTGACAAACTCAATAGGAACAACATTCATAGATAAGATAGAAGGAAGGACTGTTGGGACCGACTTCCTGTTTGAAAACAACATTCTTTGGTTTTATCAGCATTTAGTACCAGTTTGAGACTGAATAAATCTGACTGGATGATGTTGAATATAGATTGTAAAAGCTGAAAAACCTTAGCAACTGTTCTATCTCGACAGTAAACAACTGTATCATCAGCATAGAAATGTAAGGATGCATCAGCGATGGTATGACCTACAGTACATTACTTACACAGATTGTGAAGAGGGTAAGTCCTAAGACTGAATCTTGTGGTACACCATTGTTAACAATTAGATAGCTGGAAGAAGTACCATTATGTTGAATTATTTCTTAAATGTTTCCAATGGAAGCAAACTATTTACAGTGGATTGTAAAAGTATTAACCCTCTCTGTATTTCTTTACATTTTTTGTCTTTGCTTTAACTCAGACCAGTTTCCCAGTCCCTGCAGTGAATAAAATGAATAAATAACAGCATGATGTTGCCACCACCATGCTTCGCTGTTAGAATGGTGTTTTCTGCAAGATGAGAGGTGGCATGTTTCTAGTAAAAGTTGTTTTTTTTTATACATCAAATCTTCCGTTTTATTCTAACCACAGCACCGTCTTTCACATTTGACAAATTTTTAGTTTAAGTTCAAATAGCCTGCCTTATTCTTTACTTTACGCAGTGTTTTTTTTCTGTCCTCTCCTCCATGAAGCCCAGCTATGTGCAGCTTACAGTAATCCTCTGGACAGAACCTCCCATCTCTGCAGAAAAGCTGCTCAGCTCCATCAGGGTTATCTTTGGCCTCCTGGATGTTTCTGTGATAAATGCTCTCCTTGTTGGCTCTGTGACTTTTGGAGGACAACCCTGTCTTGGCACTTCTGCTGTGGTGAAATAATTGTTTTGTTTTCTAATAATAAATTTAGTAGAACTCCATGAGATGTTTAGGGTTTGGAATATTTTAATAACCCAACCCTGACCTGTACTTCTCCACAACTTGGTTCTGAGGTAGAGTTCAGCACTGCTGCAACCCACTGTGTCGTCATGACCATGTTTTATGAGGGAATAAAGTGTTAAACCAATAAATAAAGCCAGTGTTGATTCAAAGTTGTTCATTAGTTTATCTCCTGTCAACAGACTCACCTTGAAGTCGTAAGCCGACTGCTTAATAACCTCCGGAGCCATCCAGAAAGGCGTGCCAACAAATGTGTTTCTCTTAATTTGGGTATCAGTCAGCTGTCCTGCCACTCCAAAATCTGCAAGCTTTACATCACCCTGCTCTGACAAGAGCACATTGGCAGCTAAAAACAGAAAGAAAAACACCAAGTCAGCTACCCATAAGATGGGTTAATTATGTCTTTTCTTACAATGGTCTCCAATAACATGATAAATATGTCACTAATAAACATATGGGTAGGCTTTATTACAAAGTAACAATCTAAGATGATAAATAATGAAATGTTTGTTCAGCCAGTTGAAGCCATCAACATAAATAAAGATGGTCAAAGTGACTCTACTATCTTCCATTGACCAAAACTGAAGCCAAACTGTCAGGTTTGTAGGAGCTGACATACTGTATTTTTTGGAGTTGGAGTGGAAGTGGAGCTGTTCACAGGAAATGGGAGGTGTTAAGGATGTGTGGGCTGTACCATTAATACAGAAGTCCCACCTACACACTCTCCCAGCTCACTAATAAACTGCAACGCTGTCAGTCATGGTGCAACATGACTCTTTATTTAAACTTTGAAAGATACGGTAATTGAAGCTAAACACATTTTAAAAATACATCTTTAAAACATACAACAGCAAAGTAAGAACTGCACGAGTAAACTAAAATTAACCCCTGAGAACAATAATTTGAAGTGTGTTTACATTTTTTGTCAGTAAAATGTGCAATTTTTCACTAAGTGGCATTTTCAATGCATGTGAATGTTTTTGAACAGTGCCCTGAGATGATGTTTGTAGCAAATTGATGTTTTATAAATAAATAGAACTGAAATGAATTAAAATGTCCCATTTGTTAACATGGAGGAGCAGGATTTCTAAACTGTACAGCAGTCAGCCGCTAAAGGGTGCTCATCTTTAGTGGCTTTAACTTTTAGCTTCATGTCCTGTGACTGATTAAAATATAGGGCAATAGTTAAAAATAAAACAAAAATAATAGTTATTTCCTTTAGTGGTCAACTACTATGATATTTTCTATTGCAAACACTGACATCATCGCATCACTTAACTTAAAGATGCAAAAAGCATGGCCATTTGCAGATTTTTCAAAGTGGCTAATCACCATTTGGTTAGTGTTTTGGTTCATCTCTTCCTTTTATGCTATTAAATAAGCAATTAGTGAATTACATGTAGAGGGATGAACAAATGGTCATATCAGAGTCCATTCCTCGTTACTAACAATGTGTGCTGCTTTAAATGCCAAAACTTATAAATTCTGAACTAAAAAACAGATTTTTATTTTTATTTTTATTGAGAGTATACATTCGTTTCTGAAATTACATTGCCACTTTGGTTTAAACTGTTGGCAGTGCAGCTTTTTTTGCATCAGTGGGCCTTAACTGTCCATGAACCAGACACCTTTTTTTATTTGTAATCTCCACAGATTGGGAACTTCAAGCTAAAGTTGTAGACATGCCATACAGTTTACTTGCTGTCAAATATCTCCCCACAACTGTAAAGTGTTGCTGTTACAAGATAATCCTCATCTCTCAGTCCACCTGTAAGAACTGATATTAAAGAGTCCCACCCTGTGGAAAAGAAGAGGGTGGGGTGGGGTCAAGTAGCCAGTTGCATTCCCTAAAACTGGCTCCTTTTAGCACATGGAAAGACACAGCTGAAAAATGAGCTGTTGAGTTTCGTCTGTTGTGTTTTGACAACAAGCAGGTCAAACCCACTCTGCTGAGACTCCAGGAAACAACTTGTTTGTCTGTTTGCTTTACAAAATTACTTAATGCAAAGTATGAAATCAAACATAAACATGTTATTCTGAAACACATCTGTAATCTGTGTACGTGAACAAATACGGTGGAATCACACCAGCAGAGGATCTCGGAGAAAATGTTTAGGTGAAAATAGAGTGAATCTGCTGCTAACAAAAGAGAAAGATTGAGAAACTCAAGAACAAATATTAAGAATCAAGCAGGCCTGTGAAGTGCCCTAAAGACAGAGCTCAGCACTCAAATACACAGATTTTATGAAACTTCTTCTCAGTCTGTAGATTTACTGTTTCAAAGTAACCTACGGTATCTTTTTATCTGAAGATTTTACTGAACAAATCTGAGCGTAAATGCATACAAACACATCAGCGTTATTGGACCTCTCTATCCCAAAAGGCTCTTTCATGGATGTTGCCAAGTACATTCAAAAATATAAAAACAAACCATTTTAATAATGCACACACACACATAGTAAATAACTTTTAAACAGTACTTTCATTCTTATCCTTAAATGTAGAAAATCCTGCTTCTCATGGACGTAAATAACCCTCGAGTGTGATAACACGTAAATATTTATGTATATTTAACACCTACAGAATGCTGCAAGATTAAAAACTGTGAAGAAAAAAAAAAAAAGATGTGGCTTGTTTTCATACTGAAATGTGGGAGTTTATTTAGCCAAGCATCTGGTTAAGTCTCAGTGTGTGTGTCATACAGCGCTCACTCCTCACTCTGCAACATTCACTCTGTTAAAGTGTGCTACCTTTGATATCTCTGTGAATTTTCCTCTCAGAGTGCAGATACTCAAGCCCTTTCAGAATTTCCCTCAGTATCGTAGCAATGTATGTTTCTTCAAGAGGTCCTGGACGAAGCTGAGATGATAACAGATGTGAAAGTAAATGAATAAAATAATGGCAGACTTAAAAGTAGAAAAAAATAGAAGGTTTGAAATTTCGATGGAAACTTTTTAAACTATAAAATTTGAAATCTTACCAGATCTAGAGCAGATCCTCCACCTAAGTACTCCATAATAATCCACAGCTTGGTCCCCTAAAGAAAAAAAAAATCACTCATTGAAACCTGTTTAAATTCTGTAATAATAGTTCCATGTACTGACAGATCATTTGTTGGCACCTTTACAACTCATTATTGCTTCAATTGTTGTGAAAAGGTATTCAGTTAAAAGCAATTATCTAATGTACACCTCTATGTCTCTAGTATGTGATAAACAAAAATAATAGTGAACAATTGTTACCAAGATCCACTGAAGTAGTACAAACCAATTTCTTGGTGCCTTTACAGACACCATTAATCTTTGGATTAGAGTCAGGTTTAAAACGAAGTGTTTTATCTTGATTAGTACCACAGGTGGATTCAAGTTTTCCATCAAACATTCAGCCTGTTTAAAGGGAACAAGCAGCCACAGGTTAGTTTGGTATGGCTGTGAGCGCCACACTGAACATGGTGCAGAGGAAACGAAAATGTTCCTGGATAAACGGGGACTGCCACATTGCGGTCATTTAAATTTTTTGATTTGACAATACTATGTGTTCGGGTTCACTCTCAGCTATGACCGTACCAAATTCACGCTCAGTATCTCAAAGAATGCCTGAGTTATAGCCAATCTTGTGTTTTCTGAGGTAGCTGTGGCAGCCATCTTGATCCAAAATGGCTCCAAAAGTTAATCAGTGTTTTGTTCGGAGCCCTCTTCACTCTCGGTCATGTGACCTCTCTGTGACAGACAGAGGCCATTCTCGTAGTGTTTTTCAATGAGAAAAATGGCAACTTTGTTTGAAAATTATGTCGCTATGGTAACTCGAAAAGCCAATAAAAGTAACAGCACACATCACGATGCCGAGCCGGTCGTTTAGATATAATCATTTGTGGGGGGACACATAGCAGTTCGAGCTGCATTAAAGTTGACGGAAAAGCAAGACCCTTTTCAGGTGGATAATAATAGGTGGATGTTAGACTGCTCCGTCTTTAAGCATCTTCATGTTCTTCTGACCACAACTGACAATATCAGTAAAATGTGGTTGGACTGTAGACAACCTCCAAGGACGTGGATTCAGGTCAAAAACTGCCAACATACAGGTCTCACCAGAGGTCGCGTTAACCGAATATTTTCCGTATTTGACTGGTTGTTTTATGTGATGACGGAGAAATCTAAACACCGTCTGTCGTTTGACAGATTAACATCCACTCTAATCCACTCTCTACCAACCAACCAGTTCATGAACTTCACACCCCAGTCCGGTAGGTGGCGGTAACTGCACATTACGGCTTTTGTCAACCCTTAATAAACCAAAGGGAGAAGAAAAAGAAGAAAATACACGTACATGACGTTGTTGACTACATTTGAAAAAAATGTCAAGGCAGCTTAGCGCATGAAGTTTCTTCAAAAAGCCCAATAACTGCGATCGTGTTGAAAAAAGAGGTGAAAAAAGAGGGAGTGATGCAGTGGAAGACCATGGACAAACAAGTAATCCGCCCTACACTGAGCGATCAACTTGTAGCAAGGAGGCTAGGTTATTCATTTTATTTTTTTGTTATTGCAGATGTAGATGCTCTGTTCAGCTTGTTTGGAATTATTATTAATTAAAATGAATGAAAAAAATATGGTAATTACTGTATTTTTAAAAAAATTAAATGACTGATTAAAATTAATTTTTACCGGATATTTTTTAACCGTCCGTCAAAACGACTGACAACGAAAAGGTCTAGCGCGACTTCTGGGTCTCACATATGATCTCACCTTCAGGTATGATCCATAATACTTGGTAACGAAAGGACTGTCACACTGGCTCAATACGGTGATCTCCTGCTGGATGTCTTCTATCTCATCCTCTGCTTCCTCCAGGTCAATAATTTTAATTGCCACCACCTCCTTTGTGCGGTTGTTGATGCCTTTGTAGACCTCTCCAAACGATCCCTTCCCAATTCGCTCCTGCTTGGTGAAATACTCCTCAGGGTCCAGCCGGGTGTTCTGGTCAACAGAAAACAGTCAGCACTGAACAAATGAACTTATGTCCTTAGATGTTGATTTGATTTATAAGTCATTTTATGTGTATTTTATACATAATTTAATACAAAAACAGAGTAAACATGATAGAACACATCTCAATGTATTTCCATGGGGAATTTACGTTTGAGCCAAACGTTGTTATAGCTGCGTAAAAATGGCACAACTTAAAGTAGAAATAGTTTAAACGCAAAAATCATATTTTGATTGAAATTGAATGAAAACCAATTTTTTCTAATCACTCTAATGGAAATAAAGACAGTCTGTACTGCTTGTTCTGAAGAAGCAAAACTTACCAAAATAGGCCTAAAGATTTGCCAAGTTTTCACAGTCAAGATGTGCTGACAAAGACAAGTGATGAATGACTAACAAACACGCATTTATTATTATTATTATTAATAACCAAGACTAGCAGTGTAAATTAACTGTTGCAACTGTTTGTTAATGAGCACTGTAATTAATATGCTAAAAGAGTTATATTGTATATTGACCAGGCATGGCAACCTTAATGAACTTTGAATCCAACAACAAAAAGTGAAAAGAGCTACCTGTTGGAAGTAATTTTTATTATCACCTGCCACCCATAGGCTAAGGTGGACAACAGAGTTTTTGCTAGTTTCTCTGTCTGTTAACAAAATATCTCATGACATACGACACAAATTTCTATGAAACTTGAAGAAAGGAATCATTGATTGTACAAGTTCAACTTTTTAACCTTTGGAGCTAACCTGACCCACCAAAAACTGCTCTACTTCCATCAGTTTCATAGCTGCTGGGCTAAAGTTTGTTGTGGTAGTAGCTGAGTCTGTTACCCATCATCTACTCTGAGGGCTAACAGATGTGCAAAAGCTTTGTTTTGAATTGTGCCATTATTCACTGTTTGACGTCAACTTTGACTGTTAGCCAAGTATCTCATGAACCACTGCACATATTTTAATCAAACGTTTTAGGAAATATTTTTTTGATGTACGTCTACAAATGAATAACTTTTGGACCCAACCCAAAACAAGATGACTGCCACAGTCAACTGAACTTGGAAAACACATAAGTGGTTTTAACTCAGTCAGTTTGACAAGCAGTGAGGTGAAATTTGGAGTTGTCGTAGGCGAGTCGTTCACAACAGATATTCTAAGTAAGGTTTGACAAAAACAGCTACAACTGTGGCATTTCTCAAAATTAATTTAGTCTAAAACTCTGCCATGACAGGTGGTGGGCAATATGCATTCTTAAGGAATGGTAGGCCTTTATTCGTAAAAAGCATTCGACAATTCATAACAGTAATATTAACTCCATTTCGTCATGTAAACCAAAGCAATAGTTTATAATTATTTTGAAGCCTATATGATGTGCTGTTGTATTTGACAGGGGCAGGGCAGCATATTGAGCTTTTGTTTCAATTCATGGTTCTTTAATCCCATTTGAGTCTACATGGTCTTGTGGGGTGGGGAAAAAAATCACCCACCTGTGCACCAGTCAAACATATGCACAGTTCAGTAATAAAATAATATGACTGGTGATTAAACTTTCTTATCTTTGGTCATTTGAATTTTATCTTGGCCCATAGAGTCAATCTAGAGTGAAAGCAAAACGTAAACACCTGAAGTTTCAATGGGCGTATTAATTCACATGATGGTTGCCAGATAGAAATCAAACAATTAAGATTAAGAATGTATCACTGGACACACTTAAACTTACATTTTATTGCATTTCTCGACTTGTTGAACGATTCGTCAGTGTTTACAACAGATTTAAACACTTGCATTGCTGGCCTGGACCCCCACCCTGCCACCCTGTTGCTGAAAACCCTGACAGCCATTGTGGGGGTTCAGTTTGCAAGAAACAGAAGTCACTGTACCTGGTTCTGCATGCCTTGAAGGTGTGCCATCTCCTCTGCAGGTTGGACAGAGCAAGAGTCCCGGCTCTGTCTGGACAAAGGTATCAAACGGTCCTTTCAGTTGTTCCTCCTTTTCCTCGCAGCTGTCTAGGAAGCGAGCTAGGTGGCTAACTAGATAAACACCCAGTCTGCTGGCTTTAACGGGGCTGTCACCCCGCGCGCCGTTCTCGGCCTTCAAGGCCAACCGCGGACCGAGGAGCCCGGCGACACAGCGAGCTACTGACCGGCTCGCTCCATGGCTGTCAGCGGAGAGACACGAAACAGGAGGAAAGTCTCTTTCCGTGAATTAATATTTAATTCATTTTGGGAAGAGCGTAGCCTGTTGTTCATATGAAGCTTGAGGAGGACAAAATAATGGCTCGGACTATCTGCGCATGCGCTTTGTTAAGGTAGCCCTTGGAGTTGTGGGAGTTGTATTTTTTTTTTCATTCAACCTTTATTTAGTCAGGTTAATCGCAGCCTCGAGGACTCATTTACAAGAGACACCTGGCTACAAACAAAGGATGATGACAACAGCAACAATAGATGTTCCTTGGACAATCAACAATAGACAATTATAAGAGAGAAATACAGTACAATTTTTTTTATTATTATATTATTATTATTATTATTATTATTATTATATACAGTATACCAGGGGCGGCCGGCCAATATGGGGCGCTAGGGCGCCGCCCCACTGAATAAAAATATTTCGAAATATATGCATATACTGTATGTTTTTAGTTGTGTAGGATAAATATTTTATAAGTAATGATGAGTTATAGTGTTTGTTTCAAAAAACGTTTTCTG
>JARVGS010065635.1:0-11276 GCA_031762315.1 Hypsolebias antenori
TTTAAAAGAGACAAAATAAAACAAATTCATCAAAAAGAAAACACTGAATGAAAAGAGTGTAGAAAGAAGAAAAAAATTCTTATATCACCCCCTTATAATAAACAATGAACCAGTCCGGCCCTTGGCTTGTAGCAAATTTGTTTTTTTGGCCCTCGGTGTATTTGACTTTGACACCCCTGGTATACAACATAAACAAAGGAATTTGCCTTGCCGTTCCAATACATTTAGAGGGGACTGTATAAGTGTTGGCAACGGCCAAAATTTCCATATTGGTCAGGCTCTAGTAAACACACACAAAACAGGCTGCTATTAAAATAGCTTTGAGTTTGCCGTTCAAAAACTTTTAAGGCTTTCTTAAATCAGATGTGTGGAAAAGGTTTGTTCCAGTGATGAAGGTAAACACCAAGATTGGGATTCAAGGAAAAGAGAAAAAGGCTCATATGTTGCACATTTTGAAATGTCTTCCCGCATCTAAATATATTGCTATAAACTAAGGCCAGGACATAAAGCAATAATCATAAATATAATCATTACAGAAAAAGTATTGAGTAATTTTTGTACTAAATGAAATTAGCACTATGTAAGACAAAAACAAAAACAAACAAAAAAACAAGCATTTTTGTTATTTAAGTTCAGGCATGTTTATCAATCATTTCAGCTGTCTACCATTATTTATTAGAATTAAAAATATTTGCTTATGGTGTATGATTAAAACATAATTAATCAAATTGTATGACAAGGCTTGTAACAATTAAATATTTTTTAATCACGTTCCAGTCCTATAGACTTTTAATATGCACCACTCGTGTATGACAGCAGCACACTAGCTGAGAAGCTTGCTGTGATGGTTTCACACTTTTTCCATTCTAACAAAAGAGACACTTTTCAGTTTTGGAGTTTATCAAACTTTCTTGACACACAACCTGTAGAACACTGTATTTAGAATTATGGTGCAGTGTGACTTTTTAATGTTTTCATTTTATATTAAAGTTACTATTACCGTAGAATAAATGTTAATTATGGTATACATGGCCTGTCATGTTGCAGTCGGCCTGCCCCTATTCTACTCCAGACATGGTTGTGTTTGCTTTGAGCTGGGTGGTTGGATGACTCATTTGGATGACTCATCTGTGATGTGACATTCAACATGGGACAGGAAAGGAAGGTTTGAATCCCCACCATGCCAATACAGTATGTTGTGTTGTCCTTGTGCAAGATGCATGTTCCCTAACCGTTTCCCGTTGCTTCACTTGGGAGTGTTTCACGTGAAATGCAGAGGAGAGGTTTCATCATAGTATGGGTATAAAATGAAGACAACGCACAGCACTTTCACTTCCAATACGAGTATGTTTTTGTTTCAGCTTCTGAAAGGGTTATTTTTTATTTAAAATAAGTGGGGACCATTTGACATTTGTTTCTTTTTCATGCTTTACCAGACCATGTGAATACTGTTACATCTCTGTTTGCAGGGATCACAAGAAACATCCTCCTGCACTGCAGTCTCATACGGAAATTTAGAAGACAACTGGTGGAGAGTATATTGAAAAAAGCATTTTAATTGATGTAATGACACAACACGGACGTATTTCTGATGGGGGAGAGGGGTGTCAGATGAGGTGTATCAGTCTTTACCACCTTGTGGTCACCACACAAAGAAGTGACTGGAGATTAAAACAAACAGTTTCACTTTCTGTAACAGATTAATTCTTCTGATCAGATCTCTCAAGAAAAATAAAAGTGAAACCACTTACCCTATTCTGGAAAAAGGAGGCGTGAAAATGTGCTGTTGTCGCCGATATTGATATCAAACTAATTTCTTCTGAGCTAGGATTATATAAATAAACTTTCTCCATTTTTGGCATTCCAACAGGCCTGTAGGGGAAGAAGAGAAGACTTCATAAGAGCTTGTAAACATTATTGGAAGATACATTTAAATCAATTGTTGTGGAAACAAGAGCGTTTATACAAAACTGTCAATGACATGGAAGAAGCTGTAGATCAATCGCTTGTGGAGAAATTTAAGGAACAAAAGCAGTAACAGGGGTCAGGAGATGTGAACTTTTCTTTACAGAGATTTAAAGTAAATTACCTGGTCTAACCCTGTGGAAACAAGATTTGACAGTGGAACAATCTCTCCACATTGTTAATCTGATAAATGAAGCAAATGATAACTTATTTCCTGCACCCCCCACTTCATATTAACCTGTGGCTGATAGGAAAATACGACTGTATGAAAATCAAGTTGAACTGAAGAGACACCCAGGGTGTTTTTCCTCTTCTCCTTGTTCCACAGATCATGTAGCACAGCTTTATTCTTTTATTGTACATCAACATTAATGAACTGTTGGAGTAAACTAACTGTTAGTAAAATATCTCATGAATAACTTGACGTGCTGGAGTCAACCCCGTCTTTCTGTAAGAAAAATATCTCATGTATTGTAAAATTCATGAATCACAGAGAAGATTCAAATAAAAAAAATTAGCAGAACGTAATAACTGGATGGGCATGTTCAACGGATCAACTTATAGAGTTAGTCCAGTTTAAGATGTTTGCTACAGATAACCTCAGCCAACATAAAAATGTCCACAACTCAGCCAATTTTACAGATGTGTTCAAATTTGATGTGGCTGTAGCTGACAGTATTTCTTAATAGAGCCTGACAGATATATCAGTAGGGGCGATATTTTAGGCTGATATAGACGTTTGGGGACCTACAGGTATCAGTGATAACTTGTCCCATTATGCACCGATATAAACGCTTCTAATTTTCATCCCTAAAATGCTGGAACCAGCTGTAATTGTACAATATACTCAGCAGAGGTGCATGAAGGCTACTTTCAAGTCATGCCTTAAGTTTAACTTTTGACGTTCATCACGGCCGAAGCAGGGAGTAATACTGTGTGGTGTACTTTGCTGAACAGAGCATGGTAAGTTTATTTTAATTGATCTGTAAAACAACTCAACAATAATAAATTATCTTTAATCCTCTAACCTACTTGTCATTAGCTACGTGCCTCTCAAGTTAGCAAGCTAACGTTAGTGTTCAACTGCACTGCCTTCACGTTAGCCCTGTTCAGTAATTATGGCAACAAGTCCTGTTGGATTGAGCTTCCAGTTTGTGAGGACAAACAGTGTTAGCAATGTTATCTTTGTTGTCCTCAATGAAATGCATTGTTTGTCTGAAATCTTTACTTCTCTACAAAGAAAAATAAACATCACTGCGGTCAATACTAAATTAGACCTTCACCATACGTGACTGTTTAAACAATGGACTGCACTTATATAGTGTTTTTCTATTTTATCAAGATACTCAAAGTGCTTTACAACACAATCTGTGCCTCATTTACCCATTCATACAAAACTACTATATCTGTACAAAGAACAATCAGTACTTTTTCACATTCAAACATTGATGGAACACACTGGAGGCAATGAGGGGTTCAGTGTCTTGCTCAGGGACACTTGGGCATGTGACTACTGGTGGAATTGAACCTTCAACTCTTGCATTGGAGGACGACTGCGCTAACCACTCAGCCACTTTGGTTAATTTCTATTTTTGTAACACACTTGATAATATTATGGTGAATAGTGGAGGATAAAAAATGTGAACGCATGTTAGGAAGTCTGTTTTTATGACCAGTGCACCACCTGTAAACCTACTGTGGGACTAGGTACAGGTGGATCTGATTTGCTTAGCTTCTTGGTTGCTAACAACTGTGCTAAACAAATCAACCATGCTCCACTCGCTGTTTACTGAGATCCTTGTTATGATATGTTATGTATTGTCATCGTTGTGTGTTCCCATACAATGGCAAAATTGGCTCTCTGCTTTTAACCCATCCACCACCAGGTGGAGTAGTGGGCAGTAGTGGCGCATGTGGGTGCATTGAACCATTTTGGTACAGCATGTTCGGTTTGATCCACGTGTGTACTGTTTATTTATTTATTTTTTCACTCATTGAATTGTATTAACGAGAGATTATGCACTGCGGAACTAAAATTCCTTCACATGTCTCAGCAAGGCGCTATTATCTTGCAGCGCGCGTAGCATTAGCAGCCTAGCATCTCATTGCAGTGTCCTGTTTGGGAACATTATGGCTTTCTTGTTAAAAAACAAGCGGACAAATCCAAAGCTGTGTGTCGACGTTTCACGGAAATTGGATCTGCAGCAGGCAACACGTCTAACTTGTTAACGCTCTTGAAACAACATCATCCAAACATGAAAGTAGTTTGGTGCAAAGACCGATAACAGCAGCATTTAAACAACCTTTATCCGGTCATTCAGATTGGTCCAAAATAATAACACAAGCTTTAGGAGTTTTTAAAGCTCTGGATCTATGTTGTTGATGTGCCAGCTTTAAGCATCAAATTCTTGAGCCCACTTCCTACGACATCCATCAAGTCAACACTTCAGCCAAAAAGTTGTAGCAGCACTTTATGATGACTGTGCAAGAAGAGGTATTGTGTTATTATGATCTAATTAACTTTTTTAATTTAAAATTATAATCTTATTAACTTTTTTTTATCTCCATGTTGTTTGAAGTCTGAGGATGATAGCAGCTGAGTCTTCTTCATCCACCAGATCACCTCCAGTTAAGAAGTCTGTAATGATTGAATATGTTTACTTAGTTGGCATATTTACAAAATAAACATTTTGTAAGTCTTTATTTTGACTTTTTTTGTACCAAATATTAACCGAACTGAGCCCTCCTTGAAACTAAATTGAACCAATATGTGCAGCTATGGAAAGCACCCAGAGAGCAACTGGGGAAAGGGTGTCCTGCTCAAAGACACCACGAGATGTGTAATGACCAGGATCGAACCCAGGGCCTTTAGGTCCCGAGTTGGCTGCCCTGCTCCTACACCAGTGGACAAAGCTAAAAAAAATTCTCAGCCATTATTTCAATTAGCAGCGGTCGCTTTCCCCTTCCAATATCGGTCTCACCAAAAGCCAAAATTTCCATATCAACCAGGCTCCTTTTCTTAACATATATTATGAGCAGAACCAGATTACATGAGATTCTAATAAAGAGAAACTGTTTTCCCCCCAGGTTTGAGCCAAACAGCTACAACTAACAATTCTATTTATGCAATTATTTTAGTATAAAACTCTAGCATGTGCAGGCAATACGCATTCCTTCAAGAAATGATAGGCCTTTTTTTTTGTTCCAACCATCAGAATGTTCAGAAATGATGAGTGGATTGTTGTTAGGAATAGAGGTCAGAGGAGGATGGGTCAAAGGAGCCGGGTGTCTGAGAGTTACTCCTGAATCTGCACTCTGGATATGGAAAGCTTTGACACACTACGCAGGTATGCACCCACTGTCAACATGAAATGTGATCTAGTGTGGGAGAAACTATTCGCTGGCACTAGAGTTAAACAACTTGCGACATTCCATACATTGACACCCAATCTAAAAACTGATAGGCTTTTACTTCAAAGCAAGTTTTATTTTACATAAATCTATGTTACTGCTTACTGACTGAGCACATCTGTGAACATTTCACTCAACAAATTAGGGCAACTCCGAAGGGGAAAAAATAAACTCAACATGAATGACAGGGAGCACACCACATCAAATCAAAAGAGCAGAGCTTTAAAAAATAAAAAAAAACTCACTGTTCATGAAAGTCCAACATTGGAGGTTCAAATCGTATAGGTCGGCAGTTCCCACGGTGCGGGGACGTGCTGCAAAATAAAGAAAGGTGTGACAGCAGCAGGAACAGGCAGGTACAAAAAGACTCCATCTTTGTGTTCGTTTCAAACGTCTGAGAGGCTGGAAGCACAAGTTCCGGCAACAAGATTTGCTTTAATTAGAGAAGAAGATCGACAACGCGACCACTCCCATCTGCTGCGCACCATTTCCATATGTACAGTTTTTTCTGAAAATATAACTTTAAACTTAAAAACGGCAGAGCTCCGACTGTGACTTTCAGACTGTCGTGTTTGTTTCACACAAGCATCATCTTTTAAACACTGGTTATCACCTGCCAGCTTGTTACTCACCAAACCTGTTCGACAACAGGTGTATCCACACAATAAACTGGGCCCTTCCCTCAAGGAGACAACTCCTCTTTGTTACAAGTAATAGACAACTAATAACATGTAATGTGAGCCTTTATGTAAATCTCATGCAAAAAGAAGTTCATCAGTAATGTAGACGTGGCACTCAGCAGAGCTTTGGCTCATCGCAACATGTATACCTGGGAAAAGATTGCATGCACAAAAACCCGAGGAGATTAATTTCACCTTTTTACTATGAAGCATTAGTGTACAGGAGCAGACAATAGGCACAGCACAGCGCTCTAACAGCCAGGCAGATCAGTGGGTGGATGGCTTTTCATCCCTCGGGGACGTGCAGTCGTCCACCATTCACTGCTACCCTCCAGGATAATCTGTCGCCCAACAGCCTGTCCTCACCTCTGCCACTACAACAACAACTGCTGCCAAAATCTTGTAGGAGAAAGAGATTCAGTTGGATTCTGGTACCTTTCAATTACCCCTGTTAAAACTCATGTTAGACACAATTACATTATGAACTAGGAGGATTCTGAATTGTCAAATGGCAAAAATCTATTTAACCTAAGCTGCTATTTTTGGGGAGAGTACCGTAGTTGCAGTGTGGTGCCATCTATCCTAATAGTTACTGTCGCTTCTTGCAATAGAAACGTGTTGCAGTGAACCTGGGTGTTCCCATATGTTTTTTAACTTTTTATTTTTTTGATGATCCATCCCTGAAGAAAACATGTTAGTAAATCATAGCTGAAGTTATCAAAACATTACTGTATTCAGGAATAACCTAAACATTTGATTTACGTTTTAATTTCCCGTGTTCAGCATGATGGTAATCGAGTTAGCTTTACTATGGCATTTTCAAAATAAAGTTAGTTTTATGCTAATTGTTAGTCAGAAGCCTGTGATTGATTTTTTTACACATTATTGTGCACTCTTTACTAGATGCAGAAATCAGTACATCAGTGTTGATTTATGCAAAATAAGCCATAAAAGTTTAAGCTAGCTGAAATGCATCAATAACTGCTTTACAGCAGCGCTGCAGCCCTCTGAATAATAAGTGAACTGTAAGACACCTAAACAACCCCACTCCACTAATGTGTGCACAATGTGTAAGTTGGACAGATCTGAGCCACTTTCTTACAGACCTTTTATATGCTTTATGTCGGGGCATCCTGAAAATGTCAAGAGCATAAAGATATTTAAAATAAATGTGAAAAGTGACTGTGAAAAGTGTTTACTTCCTGAGGAAGAGCATCTTTGGTCTAAAAGGTTTCTATGCACAGCTAGATAAAAGAGGAAGTGTGACGTTTAATCAGCAACACTCAAACAACATAACGCTATCGGGGCAGCGCTCACACCACGATGCTAAAAGATATCCTGTTTTACAGATATCAGTGTATTTACTTTTTCTTCTTCTTTCGACTGTTCCCTTCTTCAGGGGTCGCCACAGTGAACTAACTCACATGAAAACTTGGCGACTGTTTTTATGCTGGATGTTCTTCCTGGCACAACCACAGACCACCGAGCTACCACAGCCCTCTGTGTGGAGCAGAGAGCTGCTATTTAGGGTGCCTGGGAGAGCAGATGGTGGGGGTTAACAGCCTTGCTCAAGGGTCCAGAGTGAGGCAGATGAAAGTGGAGGCAGGTGTGGGTGCTTCACCCTTCCCACCCACATTTTTTGATGTTGGTTTGGGGAGTTGAACTGGCGACCTTCCAATGACAGGCTTACCTTCTCCAGCCTCTGCACCACCACTCCACTGTGTTTTATACATTTCAATATAGTATGCAAACAGTACGGCCCGCCTGCACCAAACTCACGTGTGACTGACACAGAGTTAGCAGACCACAGAGCAGCAACATGGTGCCACCAGTTAGCAAACGTCAACATATTTCCTTCCATCAACAGGACCTTTGTGTTCCTGCACTTCTATCTGTTGGTCAGGCAACCTGTTCCAACTAATCGCACACTGAACGTGACAAAATCAGTGCAGCCTCCAGTTGTTCAGTCTGTGTAGTTCAAACAATAAAAGCAGATGGTGTAACAGAGTTCAGAACGCAAACTTCAACTTCCCTAAAGTACTTCACAGTCAGCCATGTTGTGTGCACACAGACTAGACACACGGATGTCCGAGGTTCCTCTGCTGAACACAACTGTTGCTGAGGATCAGTGTGCTTCCACAGAAGAACAGGTGACACACTAGCAGAGTGGAGCAAATCTTATGAAGCTTAACAAGGACCATTTTTAACTTGTGGTTACACTTTACTGCACACAGCAGCCCACAAATAAATAAAGATTATATTCTCTGCCCAACAAGATCCTTTGCAGCTGCAGGATAAATTCCCTGTTGGTTTGGTAAGCTTTAACAACGTAGCCTTTCTGTTTACATGACCACAGATGTTTATGATGTGCTTGTTAAAGCCCAACTTCAGCAGCCTGTTTGCTGGTCTTGTTTTAAAGCTCTTCCTTTAAACTAAGACTATGATGTTTGGGGTAAAACTGAGAAAACACAAACAAGTTGCATGTGACAAATCTTGCATTCCTTCATGTTTACTTTGTAGGAGTGGGGGTTCTCTATCTTTAAATGCTTCACATTGTGGACATGGATTTCCAAATGTCAAAAATCCACTTAGTTTTTAATCTTTGCAGACTCGTGGCTGTTTTCACATCTTCACTGAACCCCAATAAGATTAATCCAACATCTGTTTTATGCTAGCATCCATGCTAATTGTTGGTCGGCTATGATTTTATTTATCTTTTATTTTACAGAGACCGAGATGGGGTAGAGGTAGGGCAGCCGACTTGAGACTCGAAAGTCCCATGTTTGATCCCCAGCCATTCCCACATGTCGTGGGTGTCTCTGAACAAGACACCTCCTCCCTCCTTGCGGGGCCCCCCCCCCCCCCCCCCCCCGGGCATCTATAGCTGCCCACTGCTCCACCTGGATGCATCCCCAGTGTGATGGGTTAAATGCAGAGAACTAATGTTGCCACTGTGTGCAAACATACAATGATGACAACATATAGCACATACTTACTTATTTTATTGTATGCTCTTTATTACACATGAAAGTCAATAAATCAGTGTTTAGTTATGCAGCAGCCCCCTGAACTGTGATTAAATCATGAGGTACCTAAAGATTGCCAGCCCTATTACTTTGTAGCAAAAGATTAAAACAGCAAACAATCCGGTCAAAGTGTGAATATATCTCCAAAGTGACGTCCAACAACATAATCTGTTCACTAGTATTTCTATTATTGTACCAAGCAAAGAACATACCTCTGTTGATGATATAAACTAAAATCGACGTCAGACTCTGCCTGCAAGAAAAACAGAAACAAGCCAGACGTATTTACAAAAAACCGAAATCATGTATGTACAGTATTTCATTTAACAGCACCACCTTGCTCTGTAATTGTATACTTTTATATTTAATGGAAACGATAACATCTTCAATAAAAGCTGCTAAGAAAAAGATAATAAATATCCTTACCTGTAACAAGCTTCCCTCACCAAAATGTAGGACCTCCAGAATTGTGTCAGACTGGATGAAAGCTGTAACAACACAAAACCATATAACATATAAGCATCACTCCTAAAACCAACATTAAAAAAATCTACTTTGAATTTCAGAATATATTTTATGACTTATGAAAGCTGAAGGGGTACATGTGAAAGCAGACAGTAAACATGGCACTATCTGTATGCCACTGAGTGGACTACCACAGCTAACACTGTGGCTGATCTGCAAGACAAACCACCACCCAACACGCCTGACGAGGACAAGATTGACTTTAAACACTCTAAGGATTCATATGAGCAGGGGCAGTTAAATACTCTATAATTAAAGAGAAATGTTACTCCAGTAGATGATATTAAAAAGACTTCTGAAAATTCCTCCATTTCTCACAAATCCAAACCTGCCGACTGGCAGCCACGGTCTCTTCTGGAAAGAACAGAACCATTTTTAAAGATACTGTCTTCTGCAGAGACTAGAGAAAGTTCAGGTTTGATATCTGTACTGCGTGTGTGTGTGTGGACCTATGGCTTGAACAGAGGAGCACAGTCACTTCATCCACCACTGCGAACCATGTGCACACAGTGTAAGTCTATTTTTGGATGTCATAAGGTGTCAGGCTGTGAAAAAAGGTAGTAAATCCTTCGTAATCACACAGTTAACAACTGAATTTAGAGAAGCAGCCGTCTCTGTATCAGCTGATGATGACATCCTCAAAGCATGGACATATATGAGTTTGCAGAGTTTAAATCTCAGCTCTGCTTTTTACGTTATTACCTTACACAGCAGCAAACTTTAAAACAGTAACAAAGCCCCACAGTTAGTGCTTTAAGGTCAGCTTTTGCATATTATGTTTAAAGTTTGTTCTTATGCAGGGACGCTCGTGTTTAATGTGTAATATACAACTTTTGTTTAAATTACCTCAAGAAATTCAGATCTAAAAACATTAAAAAATAAATATTCACCAGCATTTCTTCCCATTTTCATTATGCAGATTAAATCTAGTTTATCCAAGATGTGATTAAACATAGTTAGCATATAGACGTTACAGAAATAATCCAAACAAACCTGACCTGATGGATGACTATTGATGAAGTGCAACTCTTCAGTTCCTCTGATGGTCACATTCAAACAGAACGCATTGACATTTTTCGTTTAAATCACACATCACTACTACAAAAACAGACTACGTGCTGATGGTTCAACCAGAAAAGCACAACAAAAATTGATTCAGTGATTAAGAGCTGAGGGAAGATAACGAAGTCCATACACCTCCTAAAAAATTTAAAGCAACTATTCCCAGAAAATATCCTGATGCATGTTCAACAATCCAGATATATATAATATTCCCAGAAACATTCATCTTTTGGCCACAAAATAACACAAGCAGTGATTTGAGACACCCATTTATGAAGTGTAGGAACAAAACAAGTCACAAGCACCATGGCAACACAAACCCCATTATAACTATTTTTATCGTCCACTGCCAAGAGGCAAAAATGCTTTAACTTGGTCAGTTTTACAGATTCTGAGCTAAAATTTGGTGTGGTAGTAGCTGAGAGTCATTCACAACACTTATGCTGAGCTACAAACTGGATTCCAAAAAAGTTGGGACACTAAAATTGTGAGTAAAAACTGAATGCAATGATGTGGAGATGGCAAATGTAAATATTTTATTTGTAAAAGAACATAGATGACAGATCAAAAGTTTAATCTGAGTAAATGTAACATTTTAAAGGAAAAA
>JARVGS010065638.1:0-11276 GCA_031762315.1 Hypsolebias antenori
AGTAAGTGTTAGTTGTGTGTATCACGTCTTTGCCCTGCAAGACTCCTGCCAATCGATTCAAGGTGAGACCAGTCGATTAAACACCCTACCTAACCTCAGGGTGATCCAATCCCACCTTTGGTGTGCATGCACGCACACACATACTTCACCTGTCATCCATCAATACCTCCATCAGGGCTTCTATTGATCACTTACCATCCAACATTTTTTTCCCATGCCGTGGAGCTAAGCAACGTCCATACAGGTTTAATTTTTGGCAGATTTACGACAAAGCTGAAGTTATTATTTAACTCTTCCTGCTGCGGTGCGTTCTTTGATTTAGCACCCCGGGAGGGGATGAGTTACAGCTGACACTGGGAATCTGCCGGCGCTTGAATAGTAGGCTCCCCTTTCATAACTCAGCCCCTGAACGTGTAGTTAGTCAATCACTTGATCTGTAATCACAAATGCTGCCAGAAATTACATGAGTGATGAGCTGTAATAAAAGCACTTACTTTTCCTGCTCTGTCTCTTAAGTGTTATTGGCAGACCTCTCTCTCCCAGGAGGCCGTAGCTGTGAAACAAAATCCTGATATAAACTGCCTCATTGGTCCTTGCCTCACGCTCTGCCTGTATGGCACACTGTATGTGTGTATGAATGTGGAGCGCAGCGCAAAGCTTCTTTTGACATTCGTTCTTCAACTCTTGCCTTATTTCAGAAGAAATGAGCCGCACTTCACTAAGAAGGCAGCCATCCTCAATGCCATCATTTATATCCTCTATTGTCTTCATAAATATAACCTGACAGCCACAGTTTTTCAATAGGACTCTGGTACTTAGTGTTAAAAAGAAATAAATAACCTGACCCTATTTAGAAGTCTTGCTGTGCTTCATTCATTGCTTGTGTTAAAGACATTGTTTGGTTATTTAAATTAATTTCTGTCTGGATTTAAGAGCTAACATCTAGTTTGAATGAGATCATAACCAACGTGGATTACTGCCATTTTAAAACAACTGTGATCTTAAAAATAAAAAAGGGGGGAAACTGTTTGTTTTTTTTACTACAAATACATCATTACTTTTTGCATTAAGCAATATTTTGGCAGACAAAACATGATAGTCCAGCTGAAAGGGCCCCAAGTTGCAGAAACTTTGCTAAAGCTAGCTGCAAATTACCACTGGATTCTATTCAAATATTCACATATTGCAAAGGTCATAAAACAGTGAAAGTCTACAAAATAGCCAACAAAGTTAAGTCAGGTCATTTAGATGATTTTTTTGTTGTTGTTGCTGTTGTTGTTTAGTCAATTCAGTCTTCATCCAAAGGACTTCATCAGTCCGAGGAGCCACAACAAACTTAGTCCCACAAGCAGCACACTCACATAGTGGACCAACCAGTTTGCTGGTTATAAGATCGTTTCTGGGGCCCGCCCTCTCCCCTGTTTACTCCTCTGAGGCATCTACAGCCGACAAATTTCAGTCAGATCATCCGGACATTGTTTGTTTGTTTGTTTGTTTGTTTGTTTGTTTGTTTGTTTGTTTGTTTTCTTAGATGTTTCATCCTTCATCCAAAGGACTTCATCAGACCATCTGACTGAACATTGTTTGAGGTGTTTTTTTTTTTTTTTTTTTACCTGAATTACTGAGCATGAACTTTAGCATTCTCATGAAATGTGCAGTGAATTTTTAGGGATGGGGGTTGCGACAGCTGCAGTTCTTTCTGGGTTTTGGATTGGCCGTTAGCTCATCAGTCTGACTGGAGCTGAACTTTATTTCTCAAAGCTGAGGTTTTCAAAGAGCTATCTGCAGCAGGTGAATTAATAATTGTTTACAACTTTCAACAAAATCCCAAGTCAAAGGACCTGAACTATCATTTTAAACCCCCTCTTGCTTGACTCATGGTTTTGTGTCCAACGTACAGTTTACCAAACATCTCACAGCTGTGACACACTCCCATCTTTGAAGCCTTTAGCAAGAGGTCATGCATGACAGCTTTATTGACACAGACCTCTGTAATAATTACACAGCGTCTTGCATGCACTATTGATTAAACCTATTGATAAACTCATATTTTACTGTAAAGGTCTGTTGATTTGATGCATTACAGCATAAATCTCTCCTTACAAGCAGCTGAGCAGCAACTCCTTCCGCTGAGTGATGGATGCTCACACAGATAAACACACACACGCTTACACAACTATTTATATATATTGTTTGATTTTGAAGTATTATAAAGCACGGGTTAAAGATAGACAGAGATGTAATCATACTCATATCTTTGGTCCATCCTTATAAATGGGCCATTCCTCGAAGATGACAAGATCTGCTATCCAGTTCAGCTCATGCAATGTGATATATAAGCGAGGGTGTTTATGGAGTCACTCCTCCATCTTATCATGATTTGTGTTGTCAGCAGGGACTAAATCTGCATGGCGGTAATAGATTCTGATGTGGTTCAAATGTCCCATGGTGAATGCGAAATAGAGATGAATGTGACAGATCATACAGGACCTGTCCTGTGTATAAATGTTATTCAAAACTGTTGTTCATGCAGGGAGCGAAGGACAGATGTTATAATGGCTGATGTGTTGCTAAACATTATTGCTTGTTTTTGAATATTGTAAAAATATAATCTCCAAACCTAAATTCTGCAGTAAACACAATGTAAGTCAAAAGACTGAGAAGAAATGCTTTGACTATTAAACTTTTTCTGAAATCAGTTCAGTTTTTGTCACACTGAAGTTGCTCAACTTTTCCTTATAATGGGCTGAATGACAAGTGCCAGGTATCCGTATAGTGTCCCGAATTATCGCCCTTTGATCTAGATATGGAAAACCATAATATGAGTAATAAAGGAAAAGGGCAAATTTATTGCTATTGGAGGAAAGGAAAATAGATCTTTATGGTTCAGGTTAAAAAGCAGCTTACTAAGCCATGTTTCCGCTTTGGCCACAAGTTCAAAAGCTTGTTTTCTTTTTAGACTTTTCCCAGGCTGAATTCTGAACCACTTGGGGGCAGTTTGCGAATGCTGTGGTGCACCAGTGCCTGGCTGTTTTACTCGTTTGAGGAGCCGAAGTGACACGGAGAAGACGTTCATGGTCAAGAGGCTCACAAACCTCGAAAAGCCAAGATATGGAGTTAATTGTGGGTCCGGTCAGAGCCAGGCTGCTCTGCAGAACATTGAACTGCCTATATGGCTGCAGCAGAGGGGAAATTGATCTCAATCAGGGGTGATCTTCCCAATAAGACTTCCTTCAATATAAACTCCTTGAAATTTTATTTCAAACAACATAAACAATTATTTTCTTTTGCAAAAGACATGACAGTTTTGTTACCTAATTAAAGCACATAGCTCTACGTTGAACACACTCTCCTTTTGGCTGACAGCTTTCTGGAATGCTGATATATAATCTTGTGAAAATGCAACAATACCTTGAGTGTGTTCCCCAGAGCTTGAGGGAGAAGGTAGAGCGAGACAAAGACAGTTTTTTTAATCTGCGCAGGAAGCATGCAACGGCGATTTACCGTGACACGGTGATTGATATGAGTGAGTAGTGTATTTACCGAGTCTGACAGGATAAGAGAAGGAGAGTGTTTTCTTCCCATCCTTACATTTATCTCCTTCCATAAATCACTGCCAATGTGATGCATAAATGTGGATGAGCAAAACATTGTATTGCTGTGGCTCAGGTAAGTCCACTTTGACCTTTGCATTTGGCGTTGGTCACTGGTGCTAGATGTAAGTCATGACCCTATGTGACCCTGAACTATTCATATTTAGTAGCTACAAAGCCTGATGACTCCACGCTCGGCATACAGCAAACATAAATTAAACATGTTGTTGCTGAAAAACAGCGTTCAGTGCTTTAATTTCTCCTCACAGCTGCTTCTGTGTGTTTCTATTGTTGCGCAATCATCACAAAACTCTTCTCATCAGTCTGCATCAATATTACTTTCATTCTATTACCCATGCCCAGCAGCATCTTATGATCTCCTGCATTTGTTCTAACCTTTGACTTCGGCCAGTGCTTTAAAGGTTCTGCACTTTGCCCTCGCCCATTTGACTTGTCTGAAGTATACCTTTATAATTGCCCCGCTGCTATCAAATGCACATATAAGAGGGTGCAGGGGCAGGGAGCTGAGGTCTGTCCTGTAACCTTTTGGCCCCTCGTTCATTCATTCTGCTCGAAGCAAGCACAGGTTACAAGCAGGTTCCCTCCCCCACTGCCCACAGTCGCATACTGTATTAGTCTGCATGTCACAGTTATTGATGGTGGTCAAGAAATATTTTATTGGTCAGTCATGACCTTTGACTGGGGCAATGCAAACACTAACCCCTTAAAGCTTCCCATCGACATGGATATACATATGATCAGATGGCGAACAGAAGTATGGATCTGGACTAGCTCAAGATCTGGCCATTTGGATTTTAACAACCATAAGGTCAGCACTGACTTTGCCGCTGTGCATGTGTTGGATCAATCGCTATAAACAAATAGTTTGTCATGGTGGAAAGTGTGGACTGAAGGGACACTAGAGGGGGAAATGGCACACAAATATCAACAAGAACTACTATATTCCAGTGTGTTTTAAGAAAATAGGCAAAGTAAAAAAAAAATTAAATTAAAAAAACATGAATCTCTTCATGAAGAGAAGTTACCTTTCAGCGAAGCACCTGCAATAAAGACAAGCGCTGCCACAACCAGGAAAATTACCTGCCTACAAATCTTTCCTGGAGGCACTTAAGATCCTGTAAGAACCCCCTGAGAATGGATGTGTCTTGAGTCAAACAAGCTCCTCGGGAGTAGAAAGAGAGGGGGTTAGGATGTAATGTATGAGAATGAAGGTAGAAAACACTGAGTGTCAAACACAGGAATGAAATGATAGAAATGGAGTAAAAAAAAAACAGTATCATGGTGAGATTACCTAATCCTCCGTCTGAGAGGAGTATTTGAAGGGGCTGATGGTGTCAGACATAAGGGGGGCTTTAGGAAGGTTTTACCCAAGAGAGGCCAGCTTAATAGAGGAATCTAGCCGAGCACCAGGTGACCGGTGGCCCGTCTCTGAATACAAACCACAGTTTGTGGCTTTGTAAACGTCCTTCAATTGATTGCAGGGAGCTGATGAGATTTCCCTGCAGCCTGCATCCTTATTGCATTGTGCATAAGCTCTAATTCACCCGTACTCCAGCCTCTATGGATTGTCACCCTGTTTTACATTGTCGTTTATAAAACAAGTGACAGGGTTTTCTGTAATAAATGCATATCTATCATCTTCAGCAGGAACATGCGGGGATTTCAGATATGCAATGAATTTTAAAAAAAGAGTTTACAAATTCATTTCTAGCTCTGGAAGGAGTGTCACTTTCTAGCATTGTGCACAACGGGGTGAGTTTCAGCATTGTATGATATCTGATAGCAAAAACCCTGCAGGGTAGCCACAGCAAATCAACAGTGGATTAATGGATGTGGTTCAGCTCATAAATCTCTGCGGGACTGGAAAGCATTCAAGGACAGTCAGTCTGTAGCGGTGTTCTTAATGTTACAGGCGGTTTGGATTTTCCATCGTTCAAGGCAGTGACAGAGTAGTAAAGACGTGACAGCGTCTTCTGTCTGTGTTAAATCAGTGAGCATCAGGAATGCTGGCTTGCTAGTCTGTGAGGTTAATAGACTGCCTCAGTAGGTGCAGATTTGTTTAGACATAACTGTTGATTTTTCATAGGTTTCAGAGTAACATTGAACGATATTAAGAATCAAAGCAAAGGCAGAAAAAAATAGATGTACTGCATGAACATACCCTAATTCACCGGTGTCACCTAAACCTCTCAGCTTTAGCAAGGGGTGCAGAAGGACCTGGCTATAGATCACCATGTTTAACAGTTGGCTGTTCCTGCAGGTGTGTAGGGAACGGCAGTTACAGGTTCCATTACTGAAGAGAATGGCCCAACTCCCGCAGCCCCCCTCCAGACAGCACTGTCATTACCCATCCATTGTGAGGCCTGAGAGGGAGCTGTAAGTATGGTAGACTTATGGCTTTGTCAGAAGGGCTGGGTGGTTTCCTCTGGCTCAGCACAGGATAAGGAGGGAAAGTGGTATGAAAAGTAGCCAGATAGAGAGACAGAAATAGAAGAGGATGAGAATGAATTGAACGCAGACCCCCTAGATGCCCCACCACAGTCGCACCACCCCCTGTTGTGCCTGCAAGCAAAGTGCAGGCTCTTAGGTGGGGTGGGTTATTTGGTGCTATTTTTACAAGAAACGGGTTGATTTGTCTTAGGCCATTACCGTCTATTACAGCTGCGAGTCTTGGGGAAAAGGTGGGAAGCGGCAGACGCTGGCATTCTGCCTAAAGAGAAATCAATGAAACAAATTAATCCTTCGCAGGCTGCAGTGACACTGTAATCCATCATTCAGGGGGTGCTTTTACACGCTGAATAAGGGAGCAAAGGCAGAGCAGAGAAGAGATTGGCGGATGGGTAGCTGGGTGCATGTTGGTTGAGGAAGGGGGAGTGGGATCACATCCCTTGGGGACAGGGGTAGGCATTTGTGCCTCAGTACAACTGAGGTAACGGTGGGGGGTGGCAAGGAATCGAGCGCTTCCGAGCTCTTCTTTTACACCCCGGAGTTGTCAGATTACACACTGAGCAGAACAAGGAGGAAAGGGATGTAAACACAATCAGCCGAACGGCACTGTGGACATGAACATGGCCGTGATATGCCTGCATGCTCCTTTTATGTTTTTGAACCCCTGCTGACCATTTTAACCATGGCAAGCTGTTTACTGATGGTAAGAATGAGACAAGAGCTTTATCATTTATTTATGCTGGGATTGCAAGCAGCGGAGTGGCTCCAGTCAGGTTATGAGAGAAAGAACGGAAAACTGAGTGAGAAATTTCCATTGTTCACCATTTTATCTGGAGCGGAACTGTCTTGGGAGCTGTTTGCACTGCTTTTGTGTTGACATGTTGTTTCTTTTGCATTGTAGATCATCATAAGAGCAGACTGAGGTCCGGTTGGTCCCACCCACAGATGTGCTTAGAAGCTGACTGCCCTCTTGCCTGAAACGACAAAATTACACCGAGGCACGCCACCAGCATCTTCCTGTTCAAAGCCGAGAGCTGCGCCCAGATTCGCCATGGTGATGCCCCGGTGCGCAGCCAATCAGAGCCCAGATCTAGCCATGTGATTGAGACATGTGATCAGATTTCTTGCGAGGAAACAGTCTTGTCCAGTCCAAGAACCATGTGAAGCAGCTGTACCCTCCAGTGACTCACAGCCTACATCAAATGTTCAAGTAGGAGAAATGAACACACGCATACGCTCGTATAGAAACTGATCTTTATTTCTTAAGAGCTTCGCTATGTTGCATTGCCGTTTACTTTTCTGACATCATTATGAAGGCAAGTTCAAGGCCTTTGCTGTGTTACTGTATCAGCAGCTTTATTGGTCTTGGGACAGTGGATGGGGGGGTCGTGACAGCAGTGACTTGTCTCTGAAGCTCCCGCTGAGGGTAGTTAGGTTTCATTCCACTAAAAAGGAAAAGTTCATCCAAACTAGCCCACCTACCTTGACCAGCTTCCAGGGCAGGAGGGGCCAATCCCACACACTCGTCTTAAAGACACAGGTGTTATTGTTCTGGGACAAGAAAATCAGAGAGAACAGTGGGTGGAGAACAGAAAAGAGGAGAGCTGAGTCAATACGATGGGCGGAGAGAGAGAAAGGGATAGGAAGGCTGAGATTAGGCAGGGTGGGGCAGGAGAGAGAGAGGATGGCTGAAGTGTGTGTATGTGTGTGGGGGGAGGGGGGTGCAAGGGAGAAGGGAGGGTGAAGAGAGGAGGAAGGACTGAAAGGATGAAAAAAATGTGGGGATATTGCAGCAGAGCGGGTGGTGTGAGGGAGGCAGAGTGAGAAATGTTGCCGGAAATGCTAGAGCCAGCAGCGTGTGTAAAAAACCTCACTGCAACATTTCTCATCCTTGACATCACTGACAGGCTTTACACACACACACACACACACATTCAGTGCTTCTCAGAGGGCTGTAATATCCAAATCTTTGTCAGATTTTTTTTTATTTTTTAGTTTCAGTTCATACTCTTTTGTTTCACTTTCTTCAATTAGCAATGCAAATTGTAATCGGGGATACTAAACCGAAAAATCTTTGGTCTTCACAGGAAAAGTGGATGTTTGAAAAGTGAAGCACTTTTTGTTTGCAAATGCAACGAGAACACACTCTGCCCCTCTCACGGTGAACGAGAAGGACCGAGAGGAGTGGGAGACGACTGATATGAGGACAGGGGAAGAGGAGGACAGAAGATTGTTGTGGAATGTTTGCAGCTCTGGTCAGAGCTCGACCATCTCATTTGTCAGGGTTTGACCCCAGCTCAGAGGTCAAAGGTTCAAGGGAACATCTGAGGGAGACCGCTCGACTATCACACACAGACACAAGTAAACACAGAAACGTGTGTGAGTGCCCTTCATTTGCTTTCACACATACTTCAAGCTGAACTTTTGCACATTTATACCAAACATTGTTAAAAGTCAGCCTAATCTTCTTCAAGATAATTTTTACTTCTTTTTATGAACGTAGTCCCAAAAGCAAACACGTTTCAGTTCAGTATTAATGGTTCACATGCAGCAAAACATAAATAGTGCTTCATAAACATAATGCTCATAAAAAAGAAATGTTACAAGTCAAATGCAGCCTTTCAAAATCCACCAGAAGTGAGAATCATTTTTTTTATATATATAAATCATTATAAATGTAAAGTGACACCCATCTCCGATAATAAAACCGCACGATGCGTCTGATTCCAGCTTCGGCCCTCGCAGGCCTTTGACGTGTCCCTCTGGATGCCAGGCCACCGCAGCGCTCCGCCTGCAACGTAACAAACGCAGTCGGTCACAAAGAGTACGGTGAGCTCGCTCAAACTCTGCAAAGGAAAGTGAAGTTAAAGCGGGCAGCATCGGTATGGGTGGTCCACTTCAGCGACCCACATAAACGCAGGACACCTGTGCATCTCATCATATCCACAACACTGACAGCTACACTTTGGGGAGTGAAAATATAACAGCAGAGTCCCCCTTCTGTTATACTGAGTTGCACAATACTTTAAATGACTGTCTTTTGTTTAAAAACAAAATATCCATATTTCTTTTTTTTGCCTGTTTTCCTCTCCCTCTGCTGTAGATGGAGACAGGTAGCTCAGTAGCTGATATTTTTATGCTTTTAGGATGCATCTTAAATCATCATACACCTTTTGCCATTCTCAGGCCAAAGACATCAAACAGGTGGGATGAATAATTTATCTTGAGAGTTTCACATTGATAAGGTCACAATCTGCCAGGTCTGGACACTAAACGCAGGCCGTCTTCACTTCACTGATGTTCAACACACACACCTTTTGGATGAAAATGCTCAGAATCTCATGAGGTGTTATTTAGGGGTTATTTAAGTCTGAATATAATTTATAGTAGTTGTTTTGCTTTTTAAAAAAACTATCAGTTTAACTAAATCACAGCACTTAAGATTCCTTTAATTGATATTTTATAGTTGCAAAGGAGTGGCTGAAATGAATGCAGAACTTTGCTCAAGCTTCATGTAGCTGAAAAAACATATTCAAGTTTTCTACATGCATGATGACACTTGTTTCCCCTCAAACAGCTCAGGGGAGTAAAGCGAAGGATTTACTTTGTGTTTGATCCGAATTGTTGTGAAAAGAGCGTTCAGTCATCCTGAGCTGCAGCATGTTGATGGTTCAGCTACACTACCTTTCTAATTAAGCCCCTGCTGTGTGTGAGGTTTGTGGAGAAACGGTGTGGTGGCAGGAATCACGCCACTCAGATGCAAACCATAAGATAAATAAGAAAAAAATAATAATAATAAGTCGAGCCTGAAAATTTGGCAAACTATCACTCAGAGTCAGTTAGTGCACGGCAGCGTGACTGAACGTGGAAACACCATTCTGTCAAAGTTGTCCATTGGAGCTGCACCTTTCGGTTACATAACATGAGCTGTTTGGACCCAGGAAAAAAACACTCCTTCACTGATGACCCTTACCTTATAACACACACACACACACAGCTTTCCTCCTATTTTATCTCATTTATTTAGCTTTTTTTTTTTTTTTATAATCATGAAATGTATATTTTTTTAAGTTCCTGCACTCCTCTGTGTCAAAGGCTGAAATAAATGCATGTTGGGATAATGTGAGGGGTGGGATGAAGGGTAATCTGCGTGCGAATTCCTTAAGCTCCCGTTATCCTTGTTGAATTTCTCAAGAACTCCACCATTGCCCCGTGGATTTCCCCCCCTGAAATAAATGACTTTAAAGTGTGCGGGTGCCTGCACCCCCCCGAGCCCCCCCTTTGTGTCGCACTTTGACTCAAACAGGTACATGCAGTCGCGCTTTCATCCTCTTTGCTCCTTGGAGGTCTGCGTGCCTCTGACTATCTGACATCTGGGGGAATAAAGGGGACTTTTATTTTGAAACTCGGCTAAAAATGACGCAAAACTTATTAATTTTTTTATTATTATTATTGGAGGGTTGAGTAGAGTTGCATGACAATCAGAACTCGGTCTGCTGTATTCCAGCTGATTGACACACAGGAGAGAAGCAGCAACACGCAGCTGAAAATCACTTTCCTCCTTTTTCCAGCCTCACGTTTGGTTTTTTTTTTTTTTTTTTTTTTTTTTTTATGTTACACTACGAAATTATAGTGTTTGTTCTGTGAAACCACGAGGGTTTCGGCACTAATGGATTTATAATCTCCGTCTTTGGGACCATCCAAAGTAATTAGCACGTATAAGCTCTAAAAGAAACGATGGTTAGTGAGCAATAAAGCCATCGCCCATAGCATCAGCTGACAGAGCCTCCAACTAAACTCCAACCTCAAGCCTAATTGGAGACGTCGTTGTGGTGATCGTCGTCAATTAGGAATACAGTCCCGGACACTTTCATTTGTCACGTGCACAAACTGAGCACAGGTCTTTGGAGACGCCAGCTCAGACTCAAATATAATGACTGAATAAATATAACCCACAGCTATATTCAGCCTGCAGGACAATTTCCACACATAAACTTTTAAACGTTTTCTTTATGACAGAGACCACTTCAAAACTTATGCAGTGATTTAATTACATATATATATATATATATAATTATTATTATTATTATTATGACTTATGTGGATTTGTGTTAGTTGTTTTTCATATGAACATAAATATATTTTATTTTTATTTCTCACACATCACTTAGGAGCAGAATATAATAAGTTGTTCATCCAAAATACAAAATAACA
>JARVGS010065705.1:0-11255 GCA_031762315.1 Hypsolebias antenori
AAAATCTGGGGGTGGCACACCAAAACCAAAACCCAGAGCAGAATTTCAGGAGCTCTGTTGTCACATATTGGTTATTTAACAATGTCAGCAATACATCAGTTAGGAATCACCTCCTGGTATGTATATTCAGGGGAAGGTTAGTTTTATATTTTATTTTAAATAAAATGTATTTGTATTTTAAACAACCTCCACTTGAAACTTGGACACAAGAAGTTTGTTGATAAGAACAGAAAGTGCATTTAAATGTTCCTAACGTGCTGCACCGTTACTGAATATTAGTGGGGTCAAGGTTCTTCATTGTTGTTCCATCACATGTGGGACACGTGGTGGAATGAAATTGTGTACACAGGGTCTCAGTTACATCCAACAAAAGTATAAATTGTAAAAAACAGTAATAAGATCCAAGATATAAACTAATCAATACACTAAACTAAGAATACACTAAGCACTAGTAGAAAATCTTGAAACTTGTACTTCTAGTTCTTGTTTTTGTTTACTTATTTTTTAATCATTTAAACTTAATGTAACCCTGGGGAAAAAAGGATTTAAATAAATCTTTAAATGAACTTCAACGCTCATGACGAGTGTTTTTAAATGTGCGACTGCAGCTGTACATATGTTCAGGAGAGGGTTTAGTAAACTCAGACCCACACCTTACTAACAGTGAGTCACAGATGGTTTCTAATCCAGTAAATCTACAACATGAGCAGCCGGGCGACCACACATCTGTCACCTTGACCAGAAGATACGAGTGCAGGACCATCAGGTTGTTGGCCAGCTCTGCAGGGACCTTAATGTTCTGAGCCTGCAGCTCTGTGTACATGCTGAACAGCACATCGTGAGCGTTACGGTAGTTCCCTGTGGGCGGAACACACAAGACACATCATTTCACTACTGGGTCACATGATGCTCTGTTCCTGTGCTGGTTGGCCGGAGCGTTTGGACCTGCCAGCTGCTCCTCTCTGGCGATGATGATGGCGGTGCGAGCGGCCTCCCTGTACTGCTGCAGGGCCATGTAGAGGCGGAACAGGTACTTGGCCTCCTGGGAGGAAGTGACACGTTGAAAATGATCAGCTCTTGTAACTTTCAGGAGTCTAAATGCGTGAATCAAAGATAGTAGTAAATAACATGTTTAATAATTATCACCAGCTGCCACGAGACACACTAATGACTAACGCAGCCCTTTCAACACACACTGGGCTAAAATCTGATGTAGAAGTAGCTGGAAGTCATCCCTAACACACACTCTGAGCTCTGACAGTTTAACAACATCCTTTAAAAGTTGACACGAGGAAGTGGGCAACAAATACATAATCAAACACATTTTATCTGATTGTTTCCATGTTTGCATCAAAGCCTTTGAACTTGGGTTAAATTTGGCACATTTCCTCACATCGAGGCAGAACCACAGATGTTTCAAAATGGTGGAAAAAAACAATTTATAGACACAAACAAAGACAAGTATACTGTCACCGGCTCGATTAACAATGAAATAAAAACAAATCGATTATGTACCTTTGGTATACCATCACTTTCCCCCAGCAGGTATTCGATGAGCTGATTGGTCAGAGACTCGTCCTTGGCCTGTCCCACCTGAGTGCAACAAACACTGAACAGAATGCTCACTTTGTTTCATCCAGATAAAGTCAGCGTCCTCTCACCGTCTCTATAGCCATCTCTATTGCCTGGTTGTCTTCAGATTTAGAACACTTGAGGAAATGTTTTAGCGCCTGAGAGGACAGAAGGAGGGAAGCTGTATGAACGATGGGGGTTATTAAAAAAACGACAGATGAGTAAATCAGTCTCTTACTCTGCTGTACTGCCCACACTTCTGGAAAAACCTGCCAGCCTGCAGGTGTTTCTTCTCTCCCTCAAAGTACAGAGCGATGCTCTGGTAGTCCTCCTGTGTCGCCTCAGAGCCTGAGGAGTCCAACCCCCACACCGCATGCCGTGAAATGATACAAAAATAAGCGCCTCAGGCCGTTTGATTAGAGTGTCATCAACAAGAAACATCTTGCGCCACAAATACAAAGTGCACAAGGTCATTTAGTTTTAGTTCTGGATGTCCAGACTGACCGATGATGTCTGCGTAGACCTCCATCTGTCCGTGCTGCTGAGCCAGCTGGAAGGCTTCATCGTTGCACTGAGACAGAACCAGGAAGTGGATGGCTGAACCGTAGTCGTTCAGCCGCAGGAAGAACCTGAAGAAACAAACAATAAGAAAAGAAACAAGGGTAGAATTAAATACAATGTCCAGCTGAGTAGTAAGCAGTTGAAGCCAGTTCTAGCCTTAAGTACTAGTACTTGTACTTATAAAAACACCCCGATACGTAGGATCTATACCACTTTTATGCTTGATGATGTCATTTCCTCTCTCACGTTGCAATAAACCCAGGGCAAAAAGTAAAAAATATATACAGTAGTAAGATACACTCAGGTAATGTTAAGACATCACACTGCTGAGTTCTTCATAAAAGAAACGTGTTTCTAAAGTCATTATGTAATGTTTAAGTACCAACTCTGTATCAGTACTCAGTATCAGCAAGTACCATTAAGTGAAGTATTTTACTCTGTATGGAACAAACTAAACTAGTACTAGGACACCCCAGTTTACATGATCTAAAGTTTAATGTGTATTTTATTTGTTCTTGGATGTTCCTCTTTAATATTTTAGCATTTTGATTTAGCACCAGAAACAAATGCAACAAGTCCAAGCATCCAGTAAATACCCATTTGTTAATCCCTTATACAAGCTACAAATACTAATTGGAAGAAGCATTTTAAACGTTTTTTGTTTTACTCTGATGGTCGAACCTCAGCAGCAGAGAGCTGCGAGCGTCGTCCTACCTGGCCACCATCTTTGCTCCATCGACGCTCTGCGTCTCCCTGACAATTCGAACGGCGTCCACTGGATTGTTCATGTGATCCAGGAGCACACGGATCACGTTATCCCAGTCCTTAGCGCTCTCATAGGCCTGAGCTGCCTCCTTAAACCTGACACAGAGTACTCAGCACTCAGACTGTTTTAACATATGGTAAACTCGTCTATTTAACAAAACAAATCTCAGAAGAGAGCTCCTACTTGCCGTCCGCCTCCTTGGCCTTTGCAAACTGCAGGCGGATCTTTGCAGAGGAGACGTTTGGGAGCAGCTCTCCCACTTTTGTCCTGAAAATGGACGAATCAAACAGTGGGGTTACATAGAAAAGGACAGAACTGGTCCCAGTTGTAATAATAGGAGCTGCTGGCCTCACCAGTTCTTGCAGCGGATGTAAACCGACGCAGCTTTGTCATAATACTGGCCTTTTTCATAGAGCTGAGCAGCTTCAGGGAATTGCTGCAAAAACAGATTTCATGAGACGTAGTATCATTTTGCTACAGTTCTTTGGAACCAGGAGAGTTGTTCTGGTGACTGGACAGAACCTCCTCACCAGTCTGCCCTACAGGGACTCTACCTTCATGCTCTCCAGAATGGCTCCACATTCCTTCTTGAGGACTTTGCTTGGGTGCTGAACAGCCTGAGCGGCTCCTCTCCGGATGTTCCCCATCCTGATGGACATCCTGGCCACACCCGCCTGGCACGACTCGTCGTGCTCCCGGAACTGCACAGAACGACGAGGACGGTGAGAGAGAGAGGCTCCAAGCCTGAGAGTTTTTCCTTACTTTAATAAATTTTGTTTTAAAAATAGCAACAGCAAAAAAAAAAAAAAAAAAAAAAATAGACTACAAAAGGCTGTAAACCTGATATTGATCAACTTATCTTTTAATAAAAGCAACTATAACAAACAAGACTAACTTTGGACAGGAGACAGATTTTAAGTGACCTTTTCAACTATGAGACATAAAAGTAATATTTTATGTTAAGCTGCTCTGAAAGTTAATGGTTTCAATTAGTTTGTCACTAAATAAAATGAGTTAAACTAAATTAATATAAAATAAGAATTATACATTTATTAATAGTCTTAATAAATTTGCATCTTACAGATATTTCTAAATAAAATCCTACAACGACTTTATTATGTTTTCTAAGTCTTGCCCTCAGAGGTGAGGTGGTATCCTGACAATTAACTTTTTGAAATTAATTTAGATTATCTTTAATCTTAAACTCAGAAATGAGCTTAAAGTAAAAGTTCATGGAGGAACAGGCCCAGCATCTTGCTTTTAGAGTTACAACATGACAGATTAAATTAATTTGAGCTGTGTGAGTGTGCTATTTACACTGTAAACATTGTGAATCAATCAACATTTCTCTCATTTATCACTGTTTATTCCAGCTGGAGTAACAAGCCTGCACTGGAGGGAAGGGAGTCAAGTTTGCAGTTGTAACACAAAATGTGTTTTGAAGCCTGAGAAAAGTTTTAAAGGGACAAAGTGTAAAGCACATTGAATATGTGTGCAGGAGTGGACCTCAGAGGTTTTAGCCCTCAGCATCATTAGTAAAGAAAATGTTACTGTTCTGAGCCGACACTCACTTCAGGGTTGAGCGTCACGCCTTTCTCATAATTTGCCAGTGCGTTGACATAATCCCCACTGCACAAGGAACGAAAGAGAGCGATCAGACTGGACAGGTCCTGTAAATGGTGCAAACCGTGTGTGATGTGTGTGTGTGCTTACATAAACTCCAGATGGACGGCATACTCTTTGGATATGAAGGGAATCTGGTCCTCTGCGAGCCTTTTGGCCAACATCAGAGCACTGTCCCACTGCAGGAGGTCTCGCCTCATCTAATCCACACAGACAGCGTTTTCACGTGTGACATCAGATAAAACACTGTTTTACACAGAAATACTAACTAACGCACCTCCAGAGCAGCAATCGGGCAGCTTGAAGACAGGTAAAGGTCCTGGGCCAGGTTGTATTCCTCCAGAAACATGGCCAAATGTCCTGCCAGTAGATTCTTATCCTCTATGCCCTAAAAAGAGTCAAACATCACAGAAAGGTCAGGGGAGCGTTGGGTCCAACGTATTAGAAAAGAAGGCTCAGGCTGGTATGTGAAGTGTTAAAAAATAACAAATAAAAGTCGTGTCGTTGCTAAAACCTGAATGCCCTGCAGTGACAGGACCACAGCCACGTTGCCGCTCATGCGGTGGACCTGAACAGCCAGTTCCACCTCCATGTGGACCAGACAGGCTTTACCTAATTCAGCCCAGTCTGCGCCTCCGCCCGCAGACTGGCACAGGTCCCACGCCTCGTGGAACCTGGACACAAAGACGATGTTATCTTGTTAGGATGTAGCCCTGGAAATTATTTCATTATGCTCCCTGATGCAGCTGACAGAGAACCCTACGTAGCACCAGGCACAGATTTATGTCTCCTGAATTCTGAGAAAAAAAAGTCAGAATTCATGATTATTATTTTTTGCACCCTGGCTTTCCAGCAGCAGATGCAGACAGATGTTTTTTATTTATCTGCTTTGGTTCTGGTGCAGGACTGGTACAGGAAAGCTATTCTGCACATTACAGTAGAACAACATAATTCTCTACATCTTATTCTTCATTTATTGTATTATTTTAATATTATAAGCCTGAAAAACATCTTATTATTAAAACAGGTCAAATCTTTCCACACCAGCTTGAGTCACATGAACAGGATGTCCGACCGTTTGAGCATGAGAGCCTGGCTGAGCTGCCTGCTGAGTTCTGCCGGTGACCCGGTCCACGTGCCCGCCGAGCGTCTGAGGAACGAGTGCGTGCTCAGAGGCACTTCGCTCGTCTTGCCGCTTGTCGTCTGACAGGTCAGCTCACCGTTGTACAAGAGCAAAGGCCTCTGGGAAAACGGCAGTGCGGTGCTCCCCACAAACACCACCCGGGGACCTGAGCAGAGCGGCAACACAATTTAAGACCACGAAGAAGAACATGCTGACAGCGTCATCTCCAGTAGGCCTGAACATGGCGCTGACATCACCGCTGAGAATGTTTTACCACGTGTCATCTTCCTACCATAGATGGTAGTTTTATGCAGGGCGTAAGTGTAGACTTTATCTTCATCAAAAGCCACAAACACTCCTCGGTCTGCATGCCAGTTGTCCCACAGCACTCCTGTGATAGTGGGAGAGAAGTTGGGGAGCTCAAAGCAGGCGACCGCTGTCTGGAAACAGAGTTTTTAGACCAGTTTGAATCCAAACGTATGGTTTCTACATTCTTGTTTTTCATTTGAACATATTTGTGTGTGCAGAAGTGAAATATGTTTATGTGCTGACATTGGCAGGGGAGAACAGGAAGCCGCCGTTTTTGTCGTCGATGAAGACGACCCAGGTGCCGTTTGGGTCAGGGAACACCTTTCTGACTCCGACCGGGTGGTTGTAGCTGTTCACCGTCTCCCAGTCCTCCAACAAGACGCTCACTACACTGCCCGCCTGAGAGAGACAAGAACAAACTAGCATGAGGAGAAAAGCAGACAGAATCAGAAGAAATAAAGAGACGGAGCGAGCGAGGAAATTTAATTAAATGATTGTGAATAAACTATTGTGGGGTTTTAAAGAGATACTTCAGATTTTTTACAGTTGGGTTCTGTGGAAAGGTTGTGAACAGTTATTATCTTACCTGTTGTAGGAAAAGAGGTCCAAGCAGAGCTGCCGACTTAAAAAATAAAAACAATTCATAGCAGCTCATTCAAACCATTATCAACATTTACACTGCGGTCAAGTTCGCATTACACAGTTATTCCAGCAGAAATTTTACGACACACTTGTTTGAAGTGGTCCAGGCTGCACCAGAAGTGCTACAGCTAGGCTGCTGCCGCTTACTGTGCTGGAAAATAACCAGAAAATTATATTTAAGTGTAAAGGTTTATACAACAGCATCTGCATGAACGGCTTCAAAATGTTTGAGATGAAACTGTTGTGAGATGACAGCGTTCCACTTTAATCATGACCTTGCTCAGACTAGCCGTTAGGTCGTCAGTCGGGTCAGATTTAAACTTGCTTTCCCCCAAACTGAGCTTGTAAGAGTTATTTACAACAGGACAAGCATTATGTGTCCATAGATCCTCCACAGAACACAGCTTCAAAAGATCTGAACTTTAGTGACTTAAAGTAAGGGTTATGTTGTTCTGTGATTAAGAAACTGAACGACAACAAGCAGCGCGAAGAGTGACGAAAACGAGGTTACCCTTACATCAGTGCCGTAGTACAGGAAGTCAGAGGTTAGAGCGTGACAAACGATCCGCTCCTTCCTGTCGTCATCAGGGAAAAGCTTCATCTCCTTCCTGTCCGCCGTACCTTTCCCGTCAATCTAAACACCAAGCCGAGATGGTTAACAAATCATCATTTAGTTAATTAAAGGAGGAAAAGGACTCACCATGTGCAGCTGCACCTTCCCTTCAAACAGAGCTGCAGCATAGTCTGCGTTCAGACACATGCTGGCTACGGTCCCCAGATATTCAATGTCCTTTATCTTCTTCACACCTGAGGGAAACAACGTTTTCTTTCTAAGAGTCATAAAGATGATTTACACAGACGTTTTTGTTTTAATCTACCATAGAACCAGGCTCTGTTGTTCATCCCTACTGCCACGTGGTACGGTCCCACGGCCACGAACGTGGGCTCTACCTCCACCTGAACGGCCACAGGACTCTCCTGAGAAACCAGAGAAAAGGTTTGTTATTAAATGGTGTTACACCAGAAGAAAATAGAGTCTAACTGTGTGCTTGTGGCCACGCCCTCAGAAATAATGTTTATCAGTTTGAACTTTAGAAAAGTACGGTCTGATACGAAAGAATAAGTGACTCTAACGTCATGGTCATTAACAAAAATGGGTTCTCCTCATCTTAGTTCTGGTTTTGAAGCACGGAGACAAAATTACTGTTCTATTTCATGTAAGCTCCGCCCTTTAAGCCACACCTATTGGGTTTAACCCTGCGCTTCGCGTCAACACTGAAAACTTTTTAGTCCATGCCCACCTGCCGTGGGCCCCTCCCTCGGTCCACTATAAATTCCCCTGCAGACCGAGGAACTGCTCCCAAAAATTTCTTCACATTCAACACGACAAGCCTTCTTCAACGATCATGTCTGTTAGACATACCTTCAAGAAGTGCATGGGATGCGAGTCTGGGTTCATCCTGGCATCAGACTTCCATCCACTGTGGGAAGGGTGCCTCGGCGCTGACCATGCTCGACAGGCCATGACCCAACCTTCCTGCCCGGCCTGCCTGCGCCTGACTGACGAGGACAAACAACGCCGGTTTGACCTCTTCTCCCTCTGGGACATAGAGGCTCAGCCGAGGGAGGACGCTGCGCCCAGTCCATGGGTCGAGGAACTAGCGCAATACACGTCCTTGGGGGTAGGTAGCGGGGGTGGCCCGTCTTCGTCTGGAGCTTCGACACCGGCCTCCCCCTTCCATCAGCCGTTCGACACAGCTAGCCGTCACGTTTCGTCTGCTCTGCTGGAATGCGCGGAACTGGCCCTACCCCCCACTGAGGGAGTCACCTTGGCCACCGCGTACGACCCGACAACAGCGTCGCCACGACCAACCGATGCCGACTCCGTCAGCAGTCCATCCGGACGCTTCAGACGATCTGGGCGCACACAGCTCCCTGCTCCAAGCGCTCCCGGACATCATCAAGTGGGCGGCGAGCGGTTGTGGCCTACAGGTCCCTGAAGGCACCACTCCATCGTCCTCATCACTTCTGGCGGGGCGGTTCGCAGCCAGAAGCGGAGGCCAGACGGACGCCATCTGGCCCTGCGTACCCGACATGTCTTCCCTGCTGTCGAGTGCCTCCAACGACCCCCTAAAGATGAGGGCGCCGGTGTCGTCCTTTGTGCCGGTGACGAAGGTCCAAGGTCTGACAGACCAGGCCTTCCCCTCCGTGCCGCCGCTGGAGGACAGTCTGTCTGCTGTGTTTGGCGTCCGGCCTAACAAACACGTGGGAAAACGGATATCGCCGCTGACGCAGAGCAACCAGTTCGCAACGAGGCTCCAGGACAAGATTCACCGGTGTTTGTCCCAGATCGGCGCAGCGGCGAATAACATCGCTCTCCTGGCGCTCAACATCGGCCGGGAGCCGACGCACAACATGGCGGGAGCAGCTCTGGACACCATCACAAACCTCTGCTCAGTGCTTGCTACGTGTTCAGCGAGGATTTCGGCCTGGGCCACGCTGCTTCAGAGGCAAGTTTGGTTGAGACTGTCTCCCTCCATAAAAAAAGAACTCTTGGAAGGTCCCATTTCTTCCGAAGGGCTGTTTGGGACTCATTACAAGACTGTTTTTGACCGCTTGCGCTCCTCGTCGGAGCACTTGAAGAGTTGCGCAAGCATGCAGCTTCCTCCAGTCACGACGCTTGCCCTGCCCGGGGTCTGATGCGCCCACGGGACCAGGCCAAGGCCTTCAGAAGCCAGCAGCGTTGTGCCTCACCTTCGGCGACCTACGCAGTGATGCAGCCTCCGGCTACCATGGGCCGTCCGTCCCAACCATTCCAGAGGGCCTGTGCGTCCAGAGGCCAGGGCCGCCACCAGCCCCCATGGTCTGGGCAACACCAGGACATGCGGAGGGTTCAGCAAAGAAAATGACGGTGTGCTGGAGGTGCTTGTGACAGTGTTGAATTTCCTGTTAATAAAGAATCTGTTTTTCACAACAGTGTTTTTTATTTAGACACGCTGGTTGCCTCTTTTCCGAGGCTCACAAACGCATCTCCGAACAAAGGTATTTCACTTGTGTCTGTTTTCATTTCGTGTGACGCAGCTACAAATGGGGTTGAGGGCGCACACACACAGTTCTCTGTGTCCCCACCAACACCATCACCCCACGCGTCGGCGGGGTCCCGCTCGTTCGACTGTCTACAGTCCACGAGCGGCGAACCGTGCGAGCAACTCGGTTCACCTTCTTCACTCTACATTGGTTAAAACACATGAGCCTGGATTAGAAACGATTGTTTCAACCAGGACTTTTTCGTCTTTACCGTCAACAAGTCAAGTAAACACAGACACTGTGGTCGGTTTACACCCCTTTCCAAGATGGCCTCCCTTGGGCCAAGGTGGACTATGTCTACTTGGCGGTGGTAGAGGCCAGTCTTCTTCCCCGTGCACAGCAGAATGTCATGGCTGCCCCTCTGACAGATTACAGTGCGATTTGGGTCAAACTGTGCTCTTTGAACAGTTGGTTAAAACGTCTGATTCACAAGGGTTACACACTCCAGTTCTCAGGACCGCCGCCCGGGTTCAATGGAGTTGTGGAAACAAAACTTACGTCCACAACACAAGGCAAAGCGCTTCGGTTGGAACTACAGGAACTGTTAGCGAAACACGTCATTTCTGGGGTTCCCCCGAGCGAGGAACGCACCGGCTTTTATTCAAAATATTTCCTAACTCCCAAGAAAACGGGGGGTTACAGGCCGATACTGGATTTATCGGCGTTCAACAAGCACATCTTAAAACGTCTATTTTATATGTTGACAATAAAGCGCATTCTCAAATATGTCACGCGAGGGGACTGATGTGTATCAATCGATCTCAGAGACGCTTACTTCCACGTCCCGATCCTGAACAAACACAGGAAATACCTCAGGTTCACTTTTCAGGGAAATTGTTACCAATACAGCCACATGCCATTCGGTTAAGTTCTTGCGCCATGAACATTCTCCAAAGTCATCGAAGCAGCGTTACACCCGCTGCGTTCAAAGGGTATGAGAATTATTTTCTACCTCGACAATCTATTGCTTCTGTCTCGCTCGGAAACAGAAGCGGCAGCACACTCTGTGATTTGGGTGAATCATCTGTCCCGTTTAGGATGTGCAATAAACTGGGAGAAAAGTTCAGTGTCCCCGGCCCAGCAAATAACATTCCTGGGCGTGAACCTCTGTTCCACAAGCATGAAAGCTGTATTGTCAGAACAGAGAACAGAATCGCTGACGTCACTCCTCCGGTGCGTTCAACGTTACAGGATAGTATCAGCCTTGAGGCTGTTGGGAATGACAGCCTCTGCGCGCGCGGTAGTAAAACTGGGGTTACTTCATATGCGCAAATTGCAGAGATGGTTTATTTGTCAGAGAATAGACCCAGTACGCCACAAAAGACGCCAAGTTACGGTTCCCCCTTTGGTGAAAATGGACCTGCTGTTTTGGGGGAACCCCAGCACTTTGTCAGAAGGGGTTCCCCTGGTCAAAGTGACGTCATTCAGGGTGGTCTTTACGGATGCGTCGCTCTACGGTTGGGGGGGGGGGACATGTCTGTCTCAATCAGTGAAGGGAATATGGCCGCCAGGCACACACCTCCACATCAACGTGATGGAGCTGATGACGGTTCACAAAGTTCTGAAGCATTT
>JARVGS010065778.1:0-11232 GCA_031762315.1 Hypsolebias antenori
CGCATAACAAAAAAAGCTACATATATATAAAATGAAAGGCAGCAGATGAAGAAAAAAATCTTATTATATCTGCCCCTAATATGAAATATGAAAAGCTTTTTCATGTGTTTTTATGAAACTTACAAATCTTTTCAACCCGTTACCAAAAAGTCCTTTTTACATTTAAACAATCACGTCAAGTTGAAGCAGCAGAGAAAACAAAGATGATTAAATCTAAAAAAAAAAAAATTCTCAGGTCGTATTTTGGCAGAAGCATTAACAATTTCCTACAAGAAGTCTTAACAGCTTACTGCTGCTAATCGTAAATAACCACAGGTTTATATTAAAATATCTGCAGTGCAAAACTGTCGCCAGTGGAAAAACTCCATAAACTGCTGTCGCATTTTAAAAACTGGAGTTGTGTCAAGAGCGCAACAACTCATTTTAGTCGTGCTCCGATTCAAAGCTCTCTCAGTCTGGTCAGAATTAAACTGTATTTCTCCAAATTGAGTTTATTAATAGCGTTCTGCAACAGGTAAGATAATAACTCTTTAAGGTTTTTAAAGAACACTCCTTCAACATGACCAGAACGTCCCTTTAAGAACCGCCGGTTCTGTTTCCTGTTAGACTGATTGAGTCTAATAAACAGAAGGTTGAAGCTGCGCAGCGGTCCTAATGTGGCCGGGCCGGTCCGAACGTTGTGTCACCCTAAAATGAAGTGAGATCTGGAGCTGAAGCGCCGCTCGGCGCTCCTAAGTGAGGCTCGCAGGTGAAAGATGGACTGCAGAGACAGCAGAGAGAGACAGAAAGAAAGAAAGACAGGAGCAGAGATAAAAGATGGCCGAGGCAGGAAGAGAGAGCAGATGCTCCGAAAGAACAATGGAGGAAGAGAGGGATATAAATGATGGCCGGTGAAGGAGGGAGGAAAATGAAGGGAGAGGGACAGATGAAAGATGACAGGCATGGGAAGGCAGCGAGAGAAAGATAAAAGATGTGAGGTGGAGGAAAGAGCAGCGGCGGACAGAGGGGTGTGAAAAAGCGAGAGAGATGACAAGACGATGAAGAGGAGGAGGAGAGGTGAGCGTCCTTGCACTGTCAGAGGCGATCGATGGCACATCATTTACATTACACTGACTTAACTGCAGAGAGGGATGGAGGGATGGAGGGAGGGAGGGAGAAGATTGATAGAGAGGGGAAGAAGCGGAGTGAGGGATGGATGGGGTGAGAACAGAGGAGTCGGAGGAGGAGAAAATTAACTACAGGTCAGAAAAGATGGAGGAAGACGCTAAAGACGGTGATCTTTGTAGCTACTTCAAAACTTTATTACAATATTTTTTAACAAAAAGCTCCTTAAAGTTTCAACTGTACTGAAAAACCCTAAAACGGCCCGCAGGTCTGAGAAGTGAAGCCAATGACAAGTCCTTAAAACCTACAGTCTGTGTAACGTTTGCATATTTTTACAAATAAATTAATAATCTAGCAAACAATAAGTTGTCTGTAATACATCAGTTAACTATTTTCTGCGTATGAGTTTTATTGAGTTTTAGTAGATAAAATTATTATTTTGGTTGGCTAGCTGTTCTGTAAGATTCTTATTTCAGTGTTGTTAGCAGATAGCTGATGTTTAAGACTTTATCCTGCAGTTCAGAGACAAAGAGTAACAAAAATCAGGAAAACAAACTATTTTGGAAGAATGCTTCAAAGGATTGAATGAAGGGAAATACACAATCAGAATCTGCTTAACAGTATTTTAATTTGTTTAAAAAGAAATTCTTCAGTCTTTTTTCATTTTTAAAAGTCAAGATCATTTTATTTTTTTTTAAATGTGGTTGTTATGAGCAGTCATGGGCAGTCAGTATCTCACCTGCAGTAGACCAGTGATTTCAGTTTGTAGAATTGAAGCGGTGCGTTCACATTTTCTATCCTCCGCTTTTCACCATAAAGTTATCAAGTGTGCTACAAAATATAAATTAAACAAACACCCTTCCTGTCCATTGTTTAGTCAGTCACAAATGGTGAAGGTCTAATTAGTATTGATGTCAGCAGAGTTAATTTTTCTTTTCAGTGTAAAGATTTCAGACAAACAATGCACTTCATTGAGGACGACAAAGATAACGTTACTAACACTGATGTGTTTTACCTCTACATTAGATTTATTGTTCTGGGTAAAGTTTTACTTGTCGATAGCCTATGCTAGGTTATCTAAACGTTAGCTTGCTAACTTGAGAGGCACGTAGCTAATGAAAAGCAGATTGGAGGATTGAAGAGAATTTATTGTGCTTTTATTTTACAGATCACTTCAAATAAACTTAAAATGCTATGTTTAGCAAAATACGCTACACAGTATTTAGTTGCTCGCTGCTTCAGCTGTGCTGAAGGTGAAACTTAAGTGAATGGCCATGACTTGAAAGTTGTCTTCTTGCACCCTCTGCTGGATACATTGTACAATTATGCCGTTTGCAAGTAAGGACACGGCTCGTTCCCAGGGTTTATACCAGCACATAATGGGACAATTATCACTGATAAAGATATGTCCCCAAACGCCTATACTGACCTCAAATATTGGCCCTACGGATGTATCAATCAGACTCTAGGTTAAACTTTTTTTGAAGGATTTTTCTCTATTCAAGACAGTTTTATTGTTCTTCAGCCTTGTTTTCCTCTTTGAAATACTACAGTACCTAAAGGTTTCACTTTAGTTAAGCAACTGGAATCTCCAACACAAACTAAAAACAATGTGTCACTACTGAGGTTAGACAGGAGGCGTTACTGATTATCATTTTCTACTGGTTGTGTTAATTCTGTCCACACAGGAACACTAAGGGATTTTGTTTTTCGTTTTGAAAAACACCGTACTGGGTCTCAGAAACACAGTTTCTGTGTGAACACAATGCTTGTTGTGCTATGCAAGCATTGTTTCCGTTTAGCAAAGAATGCTAACAGAAACACAGTTTCCATTTAGCCGGGCCCCGAAGCAGGAAAGACCTGATAACCATCGGTAAAAGTAGAAGAAATTACATCGTCAACTGGTGTAAGTGTAGTGAACTGCTACACCTCTGGTGCTCCATGTGTGAAAACACACCCCGAGGCTACTTATTCACCTGCGTTTGGTCAGCAGTACTTGTTCTCTGCTTTTTGTCGACCTAAAATAGTAAAACGTACCAGACTGAACTGGATCAGATTTTCCTGGTGGTCCTGAAACGTTTCTTCCACATTTCAATAATAATTTAATTCAGCAGAGTCCGTTCTTCAGCAAAGGAGAAATTTCGACTTCATCTTTATTAATATAGCAGTCCCCGTGTCTCCTCTTTAATCCTCCTTAATTCCATCTATTCCTCCCCCATAACTCCCCCCCTCGCTGATACCATATGTGACATTCCTTCTCGATGTGGCGCATTGAAAAACTTCCTGTTGTAGTTTGTTACGAAGCACTTCAAAGAGCCGAGGAGGAGACGGAGAGCAAGGAGTCTGCTGTAGTTTCACCTCCTAAATGCTAACATGTGAGAGAACCATGTATGAATTATCCCCATCGCTCCGTGTGTGTGTGTGTGTGTGCGTGTTTGCCCACATGCCGAGGAAGTAAGGTAATGACGCTTAAAGCCATAACACACTCGCACACACTCACGCAGACATGCAGACACACGTTAGCCCATCGACCTGTATAACTTGTCTCGTCAGCGATTGTGTGTCGCTCTGTGTGTGTGTGTGTGTGTGCACGTGTGCGTGCTGTGTTTAATATTTAATGGGTGCTGGTTAAAAATGCAGGAGTGTTTTTGTCTCTTGTCCCGTTGCACACCTGTTCCTCTGCAGAGCGGGGAGGTGTGGGGGCCGTTGGATGGATAGAAGGATGGAGGACGTACAGATGGAGAAAAAGAGAGAGTCTGGAGAACGTTTAGACAGAGAGGCGCCGCACTAACAGAACGTTTTTAAACACGTTCGTGTTCTCCACTTTTTTCCTTCTTTAAAACCTTAAAAATAAATTCAGTATTTGTTCCCATCAGCCTGAGCAGAACGTTTTACGTGTTTTATCTATTTATATATAAAGTAAAAGACAAAATGATTAAACTTTAGGGGTGATGTTTCTGTCTGGGTGTGTTCGTCTGCAAAAAATCCCAATCCCAATTGTTCCTCGGACGCTTGCATATCTACCCACTGCTCCACCTGGTTGTATCTCAGGTGCGCTGGGTTAAATGCAGAGAACTAATATGGGAACAAACAACGATGACGATATGAGACTTCCCTTTCCACATAATCGTTCTTTGCAAACAGAAAAATAGAAACATGGGTTACTTTCTAGTGTGAAGCAGCTCAGATGAGGATCTGCACCTTCAAATCTATGACCAGGGTCCTCAGTCATAAAAAGGTGGGCTGTCCTCTCCTGGTGGGGTGAGGGTCTTCCTCAGGGGTGGAGTTCAAGTATCTCTGGGTTTTGTTCACAAGTGAGAGAAGACCAGAGCTGAGATTGACAGACAGCGTCTGCAGTATTGTGGACTCTGTGCTGGTCCATTGCGGTGAAGATGGCCAGTCAGTGTTGCTACCCTCACCTGTGGTTACAAACTCTGGGTGGTGACTGAATGTACAAGATCATCAGGATGCTTCCTGTGCGACTCCCGAGGGAGGTGCTTCCGGCATGTCTGACTGGGAGGAGACCCAGGGAAGACCCAAGACACGCTGGACAGACTGTCTTTTGCTTGGACTGAGCGCCATGGGGTCCTCCCAGAAGAGCTGGAAGAGGTGGATGTGGAAAGAGATGTCCGGACCTCCCTGCTCAAGCTGCTGCCCCTGAGACCTGACTCCAGAACTGTTGGAAAATGATGGATGGATGGATGGTGGATGGATGGATGGATGGATGGATGGTTACTTTCTGTGAGTTTCTTTAAAATCCCTCCAGTGGTTCATGTGATAGTTCAGTAAGAGACGAACAGAGAAACAGACGTTCCTCTCTGGTTCCAAAGGTGTTCCCAGTCCAGAGGGGATACATGATCCCTCCAGCTGGTTCTGGGTCGTCCTCTGGGTCTCCTCCCAGTGCCTGGGAAACCTCCAGAGGGAGGCGTCCTGATGGCTGAACCATCTCAATGTCCATTAGGAACAGGAAAGTTAGGAGAAGCATAAAAGGTTTTCTGTAAGAAACAATTAGAGCCTGGGAAGATGTTGTTATTGAGAGTGAGAGAATAAGTGCAGGATGAAAGACAGGAGGCTGAAGATGAATAGTAAAGGATGGAAATAAAAAGTGGGGGATAAAAAAGAAAAAGTGTCAGCATTTAATCAATACAGTTTCCCTGATTCCCTCCACTCAGTGTTTAAAGGTGATTCCTCTTTTCCTCCTTTATTATTCCCACTCTACTTCCCTTATCAATCAATACTTATTATTGCTTACCTCACCCTGCCTCTGTCTCTCTGTCTGTCTTTATTTCCCACCTCTCCCCTTTCTACGTTGAAAAGAACGACAGAAAAAGAGAGAAAAGGAAACACGGACACAATGAAGTCATTCATCTGTCCAATCAAAGAGGCGGAAGCCCAGAGGAAAGTAAACATCCATCTCTCCTCCTCCTTTCTTCTTCACGAGTCCGTGAGCGTCCATGATTATGATGCCTCTCCGTGTGATTGTGTGTGTGGACAGACATATATCCCATTTCTCTGGTGTCTCTTTAAAAAGAATAGATTGTTCTTCTGCGACAAACAAAGAGTAAAGACACACAGAGAGGGAGGATGTGAGCCGACGACACGATTTATGACGGCTGAGAGGTGTGGGGAGGGGGAGACAGGAATCAGGACGGGTGGGCACGACAGAAAGCGAAAAGATGGATGGAAATAAACGTGTCGATGTCCACTGACCAGCGGGTTTGATAGAGACAAAGAGGGAGAAGACATTGGGAGGATTACAAACAGCATGTAAAGATGAACAAAGAGGCGTGAACATCAAAGTTCATGCTCAATAATCCAGGTAGAAAAATCCACTGAAGTTAAGTCGGGTCCTCTGGATGGAAACGTTTCGTCTTTCATTCAAAGGACTTCATCAGTCCGAGGAGCCACAACAAACTCGGTCATAAAAATCACCTTCACATAGTGGGGCGACCAGTTTGATGGTGCTCAGATGGTTTCTGGAGCCTGCCCTCTCCCCCGTCGACTATTTTGAGGCCATCATGGCCAAAGTGGTTTAAAATATCAAACACCGCCCAATAGGTAGATTGTAAAGAGGGTGGGACCTAAGACTGAGCCTTGTGGTACACCATTGTTGACTGTTAGATAACTGGAGGAAATACCATTATAGTTTTCCTCATAGTTTCCAAATTGAGCATGCATCAGGATATTTCCAGATTATAGCCTCCTCATATGATCGGGGTGGCTGAAGATGAGTCTTTGGTGGCTGAGACCACCATTGGCCACTCCCTGGCTCCGCCATTGGACCTGATTGTGCATAAAATTAGTTCCTCCACTCACCAGGATTTGGCAAGTCCAATGAAATGTATGTATTTACTAATCACCTCCTCGAGTCCGGCAGCACGGTGGCACTGTTGGCAGAGCTGCTGCCTTTCAGCGAGAAGATCGCCGGATCAAACCCTGGCTGGGGAGGCCATTCTGAGTGGAGTTTGCATGTTCTCTCTGTGCTGCATGGGCTTTCTCCAGGTACTCCGGTTTCCTCCAACAGACCAAAAACATCCATGTTACACTGATTGGTGACTCTAAATTGTCTCTAGGGGAGAGAAAGAGTGAATGGTTGTTTGTCTCATGTGTCCCTGTGATGGATTGGAGACCTGTGCAGTGTGTCCCCTGCCTCTCGCACAGTGACTGCTGGGTATGGACACCAGTGACCCCTGCGACCCGAAAATGAAGAAGCGGGTAAATATAACGGATGGATGGATCCTCGAGTCTCTATTGAACCAAGAAAGCACTTCCTCTGACGACCCTACAGTTCCTGCAGTGTGGAAACCAAATGGAACAGGAACTGGATTAAATTATTACAAAAACTGTAAAACCATTCCTGTGGTTCAAAGCTCTTAATGTCTTAAAACTGGAATATTTCCCTAATGGATATAAGAGTAAATTACTTTCTTCTTTTACTTTGAAGACAAGCGTTTACTGTTTTTTGGGGCTTTTTTGGCGTAAGTGTCCAGCAGCAACTCGAAGAACCCATCCATGTTGAAGACTTTGAGAACATTGATGGAACGTCCTGGGACTTGAGTGTACCTTTAAGGAACTTGAACATTTCTGTCGATGACGACACTTTAAGTTCGAGGGTTGTGGCGAGGAGGGAGGAGTCACTCTGCATGGACCTGCCTGTGGTTCTGTTCTCCTGGTTTGTCCTTTAGAGACACGGCTGTTTATAAATCAAACTACACCTGAGAACAACCAGTCAGAGGTGGAACACATTCCATCAGGGCTGGGACTAAAGAGAAGACAGGACTTAAAAAAAAAAAAACAACAGAAACTTAAAAAGTTAATTCATAAAGGAGTAAAAACTGAGCCTCTAATTTGGTCAAGTTAATTACATTTGAACGTCAAAGTTGGAAAACATTTAAGTTACAAGTAAATAAGGAAGGGACAAAAGGAGGAGGGTAAAACGAGCCAAGACATCAAATTAAAACCAACAACTGAATCTGAACCTTGATGGAGGACAGAAGCTGAAAATGAAGACGAGCAGAAATGACAAAAAGACGACAAGGAGTTAAAAGATCAACGACGGAGAGATGAAAGAAAAGAAGAAGAAAGATGAAAGATTTTAGCTAAAGAGGGCTGACCCCTCGCTCTAACCCACGTATTGACCACATCGGGCTTTGATAAACTATGCCTTGTGTGTGTGTGTGTGTGTGTGTGTGTGTGTGTGTGTGTGTGTGTGTGTGTGTGTGTGTGTGACCTCTGGACGTTCTGAGCTAAATCAATTTGTCAAACGCGTTAGCGAGTCCGTGCTTATTCACCGCCATGCCTGTTTGTATGTGTGTGTGTGTGTGTGTGTGTTTGTGTGTGTGTGTGTACGCGACCCTGACCGACCATCAGAGCCAATGACGGAGTATTGATCAAGGCTCCGTCACCATAGAGACGGCCATTTGGGAGGACAGGCGAGGGGGTGCATGTGTCAAAGTGGGAAGACTTACTTCAAGGTGGCTCATCACGTGCGTGTGTGTGTGCACGTGTGTGTGTGTGTGCGCGCGCGCGCGTGTGTGTGTGTGTGTGAAATGTCAACATTCTGTTTTCAATTCGTATCATGTTTTAGTTTTTTTTTTTTATCCAATTAAAAAGGTCGTTAAGACATAAATAAATCAGTGGTAAACAGTAAAAGTTGCAGCGTGTCCCGTTTTTAATTAGTCGTCAATAAATGACCTAAACTGTAAACAAACAGGAAGATTGTTGTTTTATTTATTTTACTTCTTGAATCACGTTTTCAGAGGAAATCTGTAAAACTAGTTATTTTTGTTAATTGTTGACATCGTCTTGCTCCGTAAGTTAATTATTGTTTTTTGGTAAAACAACTATACAACAGTAAACAAACAAACAAACATAATTCCACAAGTTTAGATTTTTAAAACCTCTAAAAATGTATAAAATGTGACATTTGTCAGCACATCTGTTTTTAACTTTGCTTTGTCACTCACTGCTCACGGCAGGCAATCATGTAATTTTTTTTTTTTTTTTTTTTGGCCAGCGAAACATAAACGGCTGATTAGAGTTTAATGAAAGTTATAAACTGGTCGTAAATAAACAACTGAACTTTTGGAGCCAGTCTGATTCAAAATGGCTGCCACAACTAATGAATCTAATCCGACAGAATAGTGAAACAGACGTCTGTCGCTGTCCCCTTTAAATCTGAAAGGTGGAACAGACGTGTTTTGTTGTGATCTTTTTAAATCCGTCCAACCGAACGATGACGCGTGGATTAAACGGACTCTTCTCTCAGACGTAAAGAGATCCAGAACCACAGTTTGACCCGATCAGAGCAGAGCAGGTGCATGGCAGGTGATCTCAGTGTTCCTTCCTCAGAGACAGGCTGCAGGTGAGAGACCGATCGATGCTTCCTGGACTGATCTTCAAGGAGGACACTCCACTGCCCTAAGTGACAGTGACGATGTGTAATAGTTTAAACGTCCACGCATTAGACATGTCGGCACGTGACCCAATTCACTGCAGCCGGGGAAATACCAGAACTGATGCACTGCACCCCGACCTCCCTGGGACTTTTGTATCTAAAATCTAACTTTGTTTTAAATGTTCATGTATTCAGAGCGTCACACAGACGTGTGTAGTTAGAACGTGTTACTGGATGCCTTGACTTTCCCCCTGGGATTAATAAAGTACAGTATATATCTGTCTATTTGATCCATCTAGCTATTAAATTAAAAATTTCTTGAGATTTTTTTTGGCTTCTTTGTTGTAAAGGTTGTGGACAACCAGACTCTGTGAAGGCAAGTCCTTGCAACAGCTACTTTGAGCTCTACTAGTCATGTGACATCTGTGTTCAAATGTTTGGCGTCACCGCAGAGTCCTGAAGACGTGTCAAAAAGAAAAGACGCACATCTTTCACAAACCAGTGGACAAACGGTTCCTAAATCAAACGTTTGTAAGCAACACATGACCAGACATCGTCTGCCTCGTGTGCTCGTTTCACGACAGAAACAGCTGAAGTGCTGGAGATCGGGTCAACAACCGGGGCGTCTACGGACGTTTGGGGTAGAGAAGTCCCGACTCGAGTCAACAACTGATTGATGTTTGGAGTCAACCAGGTCAAGATGGCCGCCACGGCTGTTTGAACTGAGCAAACACTAACGTGGCTATAACTCAACAAGTTCAGCTGCCATCAGGATAAGACTGGTTGTTTCTGTCGGGTACTCTGAATATTTGTTTGAAACTTCAAGGCGGTGGCCGGTTTTGATTTTGAGACTCTTTACATCACGGAGACGCAGACGTCTCACCGTCAGATGGACAGGAATAAAAAAACGACAACAAGCGTAACGCCAACGCTGAAGGTCAGAGGTCACGTCTCACCTGCGGCTTTAGAACTAAGATCCGGCGGACGATAAATGGACCGGCTCCGTTTTTAAAAGTTCGGACGCAGTCAAGGTTGTGGGTGACCCGATGAATGTAGGCCAGTAAACTGTGTGTGAAGTTGCTGTGTGTGTAACGTCAGACTTTCACATACAGTGTGTAATACACGTGTGTAGTATGTGTGTGTGCACGCCCCCCCCTCCTCCTTTGTTGTGTGTGTGTGACCTGTTCTTTGTTCCTGAGCTCGGTGCTGTAAGGAGAGTGGACCGTTGACGAGGATTAATGCCCAACATATGGCAACCCTACGGGACACACACACACACACACACACAGTCATTACTCCAAACAAAGAAGTGTACGGCTAATGAGACGGCGATATCATGTGTCCTTTGGAGACGCACACATGGATTCACGTGGATACACACCTTAAGGTTGCTTACACATGGATGGCTGCAGCTGAACACACACACCGTTCTGCAACATGCGTCGATGTAAACGCCGCCTGAAAGCAGCGGTGGATCGTTGACGGCTGTAAGGTCTGACTGCAAACACCTGTATGTGTGTTGGTTGTAGAAGAGACTGGATAGTGTGTTTGCTAAGTTGAGTGTGTGTGTGTGTGAGTGTGTGTGTGTGACTGCACGAGAGGGAGGAAGAGGTGAAGCAGAGTTCAGACTAAAAGTGAAGGTTCGTGTTTTCATTTCATCATGCTCCTCTGGTTCCTTATTTATTTTTTTTTTTATTTTTCTCACATACAGATCACACCCAAAAACACTTGCTCTTCACAACTTTTATCACACGCACACACACGCACACACACACATGCACACACACTCCATCCCTCCCAGCGAGATCTGACCGATTTACTCAACATGTTCCTGAAAAGACCAACATCCTCTCCTTCTAATGCTGCAGAAACTGGCCCCGCCCCCCTTAGTTACTGTTGCTAGGCGTGTCAAACCCTATTCCAAAAGTGTTAGCAGTTAATTATTGTAACAGTTAGCATCATCTTTATTTCCACCAAAATAAAAAGGAAATTTATAAGATTAATTTCGATCAGTAAAAACAAAACTTCAATGTTTTGTGTTTAAAATGAAACACAGATCATTAAAAAAATTACAAAAAGGAATGGAAAGATTTAAAGATGCTTATCTAATAAAAACATGTCATAGCAAATTAGTAAAACAAAAGCTTTTTTTTTATATACAGGTGACCCCCGGTTTCCGGCGTTCCCGGTAACCGGCATTTCGCGTATCCGGCCCGCCTCCCCAGTGACGT
>JARVGS010065804.1:0-20324 GCA_031762315.1 Hypsolebias antenori
CCTCTGCTCTCCTAATTTGATACTTATTCTATGAAATAGTCATGTTGGGGGGGAAATGGATGTGGATAGAGACAGACAGTCCCATACATCATTCTAATTATTCTTTAATAAAGCTCATATACAACAGACAGTGGCTTATAGGTCAATACTGCCACCTAGGGTTCACAAGTAGAAGGATGCCACCTAAGAGGAGATGACAATACTGTACATGTACTCGCACTTCAATGCATTAAAAAAAGATAAACCCTGCAAAGAGTCAAAGAGTAAGCAAAGGTGTGAGGAGTATACATGGTGGTTGAGGATAAAAATGACTTTAAAGACTGTTTGGAATATCAAAGTGTATTTATTATCATATTTCATTTTCTACTCTACAATATTTATCATGAAGGTATAAAAAATGTTTGTAGATCATCAGTAAAAAGCAATTTCTCCCTATTAGTACTGAGTACCCCATAATACATAGTTTGCCTGTTGTAGGATTTATGAAATTGTTAAATTTAATAAGCTACTACAGTATAGCAAAAAACAAACAAAAAAATGGTAAGCTTTTTCCCCCCACTAGAATCCCTAAAAAAACAGTTAAGATGCGTCCATTAACTACTTTTTATACTTTCATGAAAAGCTCAAACATCAAAATTTTCAACTCGATCTCTTGAGATGAAATCCCAAATCCACCAACAGCTTACAAAAAAATGTGACGCTCACATTTATTTATTTATTTTTTCCACACAAGCTGTTAGAGGCATTTTCTGCAGTTGAAACTGTTGAATGTGTTGTGTCTGAGTGTGTTTGGAGACAGAGAAGAGTGAAAACCATTCATGCTTTGTTTCCATTTATGTGTGTTTGTCATGGCATCTGTTTACAGTTGCCACTGCAGACTTCTTCCCGCAAATACCTCCCCCACCACAATCACATACACACATATACATATAAACATACTCAAAAAGAAAGGAAGTCTGGATTATGTTGGCTGGACGGGATGGACAGGAGAACCAAACTCATCTTGAAACAATTGGCTTCAGAGCACAGACAGAGGGGAAAGTTGCAACAAGGGGTGAAGCATTGCTGCCCTTGGGGTGGCTGTCCGGCTGTTGTAGTGATGTCTGTTCACACACACACAAAAACCCACAGACGCAAACAAACCCGTGCCATAGTTGACCTGAACGTGCCTGCCTCATTAGCTGCCACTCACTCTGCAAAAATGTGCCAAAAGAGGGGGATAAAGAAAAGAATACAAGAGACGGTGGTTTAAATGTCATCAATGATGGAGCTGCTCAATGACCAGTGTTTGATGGTGTCCTCGTCTGAAACAATGATGAGTAAAATGCCATAAAAGTTGGTAAACAAGGGTTTCTTCCTCCTCTCTTCATTACTTTGCTTCTTGAATTAAACTGTGAAGAATTTCTCTCTGAGTGAATGAAAAGACGGGCTGGAGAACGGCCAGCCACCCCCCACTACACACACACACACGTGCGCGCTAACACACACATTACGAAGGGTCATTCCCAGACGAACATACACCAGACATACACACACACAAACGGAGTTGACACGTTTACACAAAACGCACAAAAAAAAGTAGCATTTTTTCATGATGTGTGTTTATCATGCAACCAAACACATGTAGGCACCATACCACACACACATTGACATAACACAAATCAAATTTGGAGTCACAGATGCTTACTTAAAGGTGTTTATACACATACATGTGCAATTTCGCAAGCTCACTGGGTCGCTAACAAGCAGGCCGGCCAACCTTTTTTATGCTGCCGGGAGCCAGTTAGAGACAGCTTTGCAGAGACCAGGCAAATTTCTAATTATTTGTGCTCATTACAAACACTTGCTTCTTGTTTAGACTTGACCAGCTGGAGTTTTTATGTTTTATATGGGGAAACAAACCAGAGCTTATAATGAGGCTAGCCCTCAATCCACTGCTACTTTCAGTGGGGATCGTAGATGTACATGTACGGAAGAACCACATGAGAACTAAAAACTGGGCTCTTTATTGGATTTTGTTTATTATGTTTTGTGTGTGTGTAAGAGAGTTTGTCCTTTCCCATCCCCCGTTCAAACTTCTAATAATGTTAGGGTGTTTTTTTTTTTTTTTTTCATTTACCAAAGTTGAGATCATTTGTCATAGTGCACGAGCCCTCGATAAAGGGGGTGTAGGTCTGGAAGAGATGCGAGGGCGCTAATGCTGTCCCACTGTTGTATTTTCCCATTGAATAAATGCATTCCGTATGGCTCGCACAGCATTTTAAACCATGTGCTTTTCTCTTTGATCCACACATCCCAATTTGAGGAACCTACTGTATGTACATGATTAATTTATAAGTGAAGCCTGTTATGACGCTAAGCTGAATTTGTGCATTAGTTGTGTTTTCTCTGCTTTATTTTTAATTTTCTTCCAGAAGACAAAGAACATACTCAATGAATCCCTCAAAGCAAAAGCCTTGGTTCTGACAAAAGAAACTACAGTCTAATCAGACGGTGTGCGTACGCACACGTGTGTGTGTGTGTGTTTGTGTGTGTGTGTGTGTGTGAGGAAAAGATCATGGCTCAATGAAACGCCTTTTCCTATACGAGACACAGATGCTGTCTGGGCCTGTTTAATGAAAGTGAATGTCTCGGATTACACCATTTGAACATGTGTGTGTCTGTGTGTTTGTGTCTGCCTGTGTAATACCGGCGTTTTGAATGTCAATAGAAGGTAAAACTTGTGTCAAAACTCAGCTGAATAAAGATAAAAATCACAAAAAGCCTGTAACCCCCTCTTCCCCCCCTTTTGATGGTTGCTTTGAGCACAATGCATCTGTTTGATGCCTCCCCTTGGTTTGAGAGCCATCGCTCGTCGTCTGTGTTTTCACTCCTGTGACAAGATATTTAACAGGTGTGTGTTGGTCCAAGTCTTGCAGTCTCTTTTGTGTGTGTATTCTTAAAGCGAACATTGAAAAAAATAAATAAATTCAAAGAGCTGGTGTATTATATCTTGCAAAAATATTTTTGTGTAATAGCAGGCCAATGGTAGACAAAAGTTAAATAAATTCACTTAAAGGAGATCAAATATAAACAAAAACTGTGTATTTTTTAATAGAAGTACAATGAGACAATGTGAATGGCAGCTATAATTCTTCCCCCTGCCCATCCTCTTATATACACTTCGAAGGCAGCTGACAAAAATACTAATTCAATGGACACAGCTAATATCATTTGACAGTTTCTTATATGTGATACAATTCAGCTTTCAGGTATCCGACTGACTTTGAGTCAACACAGGTTGAACTTTCATTTCCTGGCTGCGAGTTTGCATGTTCAACAACTGACTTTGACATCCTAAAGAGTAAGAGAGAGCATTGCCGGAACAACAGTCTGAGTAAAGCCCCAACGAGGCATGGCATGTGTAATTCAGTGTGACACCAATAAGGAAAGTCCACAAATTCAAAACAACCCTCTACAGCGTGGATCAGGTTTCAGTTTGCGACACAGTTGAACTGTTTTGTAGAGACTGCAAGGTAACGAAACAAGGTGAAATAGAAATAGATTCAGTTTCATCACAAAATGTTGCAAAATAAGCTGAAAGAAATAATTTAGACCTGAGGGTTTGCCACAGGACAGCAGTCATGCCATTCTGCCTTTGGGCCTTCCCATGTTTTGTGTCCCATCAGAATAGAAACACTAATAAGTTAAAAAGTGGTAATAGCATTGCTTTTAGAGTTGACGATGTATATACATGGCTTGGAGAGGGGGCTTCTACTCTTGAATTTATGCCTTGACTAATCAGCTGAATTTTGGAAATAAATGATTGTCGCTGTAAATGTTGCGTGAAAGAGAAGCAGGGTTAAATGTGTGTGTGTGTGTGTGTGTGTGTGTGTGTGTGTGTGTGTGTGTGTGTACATGGGATGTTAATTGATGAGCGTTATACAGAGCTGCTGGTAGCACAGGGGGGATCATTACTGCTGGAGTGGAACAACTGCATTCACGGCTGTTTGCTATGTGTCTCACACACACACACATACACTCACAGAGAGAGAGCAAGAGAGAGAAAGCAAGAGAGCAAGAGAGCAAGAGAGAGAGTGTGTCACGGTGCACTAGCAGTCAAAGAGAGCACAATTCTTTTGCTCTTCTTTGTATGTCTTTTTGTTTTAAGTTTTAACTTCTCTGCTGCACAAGAACAGAAATCTGTAACCATTTGAAAATTATAGTTCTGCAATTACAGATAACACCTGTACCTGAATAAAACAACCTAACAGTATCACTTTTTTCACAAGTATGAAACATTTAAAAAAAATGTTATTTTGGGATAGCATGACTAAAAACAAAAATAAAATAAAAAAATACAATTTTTGTCACATTTCCCAGCTTTGAGTCAATTTGTGGGAAGGGTGGTGGTGGTGGGGGTGCAGCTACTTTGGGTTAAAGGATTTAGGTCACATATTTACTGACTGGCTGAGATGAGAAAGGTGAGGCAGAAATCCTGGAATGGACTTCAATCCATCTCTGGAATGACTGACACTTGAGAGACAAGCACTGACAAAATGAGGAGTTGGTACTGTGTTAGTCAAAATGCAGTCCTGACCTACTTTTTCATGCCTTGGATACGTGTCAGTTTCATCTTTTTAAAATCTTTATGTCAATGCATGCATTTCTGTATGTTTCTGTCCTGTAGGAACAATATGGTTGAATTGACATCTAATTGCATATGCACAGTTGTGCACATTGCTTTCATTTTAAATGGTGTGGCATGTTTATTGTATCATAGATCCAAGTAGATGTTCATTACAATATGTACACTTATGTGTGAGGACAGGAGTATGCAAGCAAAATCAGTGTGTGTTTATGCTCCCTGTCCGTATGTGGAAATGTCTCAGACACAACTGCCACAGTAGTTCAGCGGCGCTGCTGCCATAGTAACAGGTGGGACTACAGTTGTAAAAGACATCAGTACAAGTTCATTATTGAGTAGTTGTAAAAAGGGTTTCATTAGAATAAAATAAATCTGGTTTTAAGAATGTTCCTTTTTTAATTTGTATATGGAAAAAGTGTATAAAATGAATTTGATTTTTTTAAGCAGCAACATGTACAAATCAAATTTAAAAAAAAATGAGAAATACACAGTATATTTTATCATAAATTAAAAATCTCTGAGACGTACCTCCAGCAGCCAGGGTTTGAATTTGCGGTCCAGTATGATGTCAAAGCCCAAGACCTCAAAGCAGACGCTGTCGCTCCCTGGTGGCTGTCCAGGGCGGCACATGCGATAAGCGTGCAGCACGTGAGGTTCAGCCACTATTAATGTTTTCACCACTAATTCCTGGCAGGAGAGAGAAAAATTACAATTAAAATCATCAAATGATATTATCAAATGATAATTCTTCTAAATATTTTAGTCTTCGTCATTGTTGTGAAGTTCAAATTACCGGTATATTCACTTCAGACTTGGGTAACTAATAATGAAGTATGATGCTAAATGTGAGTCAAAACACACATAAAGAATCTCAAAAAAGACTGAGATTAAATACATATAAAAAACAATAATCAATCCAGAGTTCTTTGTTCCTGTCAGCTCACCACAGAGAATCATAAACTATTACTGGCACCAGGCGATCTGAATTTCCTTCAAGCAAGCACAGACTTTCACCAGCGTTGGTGGCGTTCCATCTGTGTTGCCAGTGGCACCCAACCTGTGTGCATCTGTGTTTGCACCAGTGTTTGCTGGCTGCTACCCACTGGCCTACATCATTGTTCAAATGTGTAGCTCAGTCTGACAAACGCACACACACACATGCAATAAAACTTCCCTTCACCAGGCAAGCACCACGCAGAGCTGCTGGGCTGCAGTGTTGCCCAGTTTCGTCTGACTGCTGGGTGAAGGACAGGGGGTGCAGTGGTCTGGCCCTCGCCTGATAAGGCTTGCCCCCTCCTTGCTCCCTTTTCAATCCGTGCGTTGCTCGCACACCTCCATCTATATGTTGAGCCTTCAACCATCTGACCCACAGGCTACTCAGCCCCATCACCTGGTCTCCTTACCATGTCAGTGCCCCAAGTCCCTGCATGTGTGTGTCTGTGTGTGTGTGTGTGTGAAGAGGTGGGAGGGCCATGTATTTTGTGTGTCTCTTTTGTCCTTGATCACATCACCTGTTTTCTTATCTTGCTCCACCAGCAATCACTCTTGTTTGTGCTTGTGCACCTGTGTTTTTGAGCTTCATTTATTCTGAAAACCACTTTAAATTTTGTATTTTTTTATTTGTTTTATCATTTTCATCTACATGAATACAATTTTAGTGTTTGTCACACAACATTTGTGTTTTAGTCTGTTTGTTTTAAACTGGTATGCCGTTTTTTTTATTGTAGGTATGATAATACCTATGATGATATGTACCTGATATGATAAATAATACATTTTAATTTTGTGTTTTGAATCTTATTGGGTTTATTATTCTGTTGGGCTTTGTCCTAATGATGGGGGTCTTCTTACGAAAAAGTAGTTTTGCTGAAAGCTGCCAGCAGAGCTGAAAATGTCAAATCAAATTAGAAAAACATACAAAATGATAGAAACTAATAAATTACTGTACTTGTTTTCTCAAACAGCTTTGGAAATTCTGTTCTCTACTGGACAAAGTATGTAGTTATTTTTTACATTTTATTCATTTATTTATTCAGAAAAGTGTACAAGAATAATACTAATGAACTAATTCCAATAGCATGTTTTTAAGCTTTGGCAAAAGTCTAAAATATATATGTTTTTTCTTTTGTGTAACTGCATGTCTGTGAATAGCAAATAAATACATCACTTTTCCCGACCTAACTTTTATAATGTATACCAGCATTAAAAAAAGTTTTGCAACTCAAACCTTGGCTACATTCTGCACATTAATATCAACATCAAAGATTAGTGTTTCACATTCAAAAAGCACAACACCCCTAGCTCTACTAAACAATCTTTTGACAAAGAAACCATGACTCTCTGGCTGTAGCCACTGCCATCAAGAGCCCAGTCAGACTTCTTGGTCTGTACAAGAACAAAATATAAGAAAATACATTTTGAAATGAAAGGAGAGGGAATAAGAGACTGAGCAGAGTGAAAATAAAGGTTTAGGTGAATCGACAAAAAACCAAGTGATGCATCTGAGGAAAGTGCAGAAAAAAATAGAGTGTGAGAAGAGCTTGGACATACTGGTTGAGTCAAAGGGTGACATGAGTATGTCACCGAGGCTTTAAAAGATGAAAGAGAAAAAAAAAATCAGGTTGAAGAAAAGTAAGTGGAATATATAAAAGCAATTACTGCCTTGGAAAAATAGATCCCATGAACAGCTTATATAAGATGGATAAGAACAAAGAACTGTTACCCAAATGAGAACATGCCCCAGCAGGTGAGCCACCGAGCATGCGAACATAAAGACGAGTAAAAAGCTGAAAGAAAAACATACTTAGAGAGAAGCGCAACCACCAAATGTGAGTGCAGAATGACAGCAGACTTTTAAAGCTAAGAAGAGAAAAAACACTAAGGAACAACACAACCCACATGACTAAGGACAATGAGTCAAGATAAAGATGAACAAGATGGAGAAAAACATGAACAGAACCCAGAAGAGATGGCTCAAACAAAAAGAAGTAACGAAGAGACAAAAGGGCACATGACAGGGAGAGATGGAGCTTATTTACAGGGAGAAAAAGGTGTTTGGATGAGTTGAGAGCAGAGCTAGACAGGAAAAGCTCACCCTCTAGGAATGCTGTTTCCTCTGAGCTCATGCTGGAATTAAACAAGCTCCCCAAATCAATGTCATAACAAATAATATCAAACCGTGGTTGGTCCACTTGTGTATTGTCTCCAGCGTGTGATGGTTCGGAAGAACAGGGTGTGTGTATATAGAAGAAGATACTAAAAGATGACATTTGCTGCTTGTCTTTGCAAAGTGTTTTTGTTATGTGTATTTTTTTACACATCTTACACAAAACGGCTGTCACGAGATTTATATTTGTGTTTGCTTTTGTGTACTGCACACGTACTGAGATGTCTCCCCAGAACTTGGCCACATCGTAGTCATTCATGTGGAGGAACTTCGTGAACCAGTTTATGGACCTCTTACTGCCTTTGTCCACTGTCTCGTCTCGCTCAAAGTTCTCGTTGTGTTTGTTGACCGAGTAGTTTGTCAAATGCATGTAGAGCTGGCTCTGTGGAGATAAACACATCCAAAAACAACTTTGTCTAAGAGTCAAATCTCTTATGAAGGCAAAAAAAAAAAAAAAAAAACATGGTTGAAGCAAATATCACTTCAGATGTTGAAGGTGTAGGACGTGATCCACTTTGACTGAAAATATAGAAATGTATTTAATGACAATTTAATCAAAGGTGGCAGCTGAATCTGAGCTCTGTTGCATAAAAGAGAAAGAGATTTGTTTTTGTAAGCGCTGGAAATTATTGTAATCACATCTAGGAAAAAGTAATATTTGCATTAAATGGGTTACTGGCTTCTTCATTTATAAACCAAAGCTTTTTAAGAGAGGTAAAAATAAAATTATTTCTCTTCTGCTTATTTCTGTCATTAGCTTTGAAGGTACTAAAATTTAGCCTGCATCAAATGCACATCTTCCTTTTATATTCCTTTGTAGTTATTATTTCAGCAAAATTAATTAATCTATTAAATAAATCAAATAGTAGGCACTAATACGACAAGCAAAGGTGACATCCCTAAATGTTATGTTTACAGGACACGATGTCTGAGACACGTTCCTAAAATTTGTGTAGCTGTACATTATATTATGATTTGACACAATACAATACACAATGATGTAATAAAATACAGTACAGGTAGTCCTCGACTTACGGTGGTCTCGACTTACGACGTTTCGGGGTTACGTCACGCATCTCATTAAAAAATTATTTTGAAAAATTTTACTTTGAAAAGCCAAGTTCCAGTTATACTTCCTGTTTGACGGTAAGAAGCAGTAGATTGACAGCAGAAACAGCGGAGAGACAGCTCAGGAGAGACGGCAGAAGCGTAGCTGGAGAACTAACATGCTAACAGGCGAAGGAAGGCTTCACCAGCATACTAGTAGGTTATTAACTCTTTTTCCCTTCATTATGGCTCCAAATGTATGGCTCCAAATGTATGGAGCTAACACGCTAACAGGTCTTACTATAAACAGTCTGGACCACACAAACTATACAGGGAGCCTCAGATGTTGGAGGGACATGAGCTAACATGCTAACAGACGGAGGAAGGCCTCACCAGCTCCCGGTAGGAAATTAACTCTTTTTTTCCCTTTATTATGGCTCTAAAATGTATGATTTTTTTTATAATTATGTAGGGTACTGTGTAGGATATGCTAAGTGCTTATTAACTGTACAGTTAAAACTTCCGGTGAGTAAATGCTGGCGTGGCGCATGGCTGCCATGCTGCAGCTAGCTGCACGTGGTACTTTTTTCCTTGTTTTTGATTTATTTATTCAGTCCTTTCTGCTGTTTTACACGGATCCTTGCCTGGGCATTTCTATATGTTTCGTGCTGTGAAGTGTCCTTGGGTGTCCTAAAAGGCGCTTTTAAATAAAATGATTATTACCGTATTCAGTGCTGTACAGGTCTTATGTATGTTTCGACTTATGGCGTTTTTCGACCTACGAACGGGCGTAGGAACGGATCTCGTTCGCAAATCGAGGACTACCTGTACACGGATAAGACCACAAATAAAACTAAAACAAGAGACATTTTAAACCTTTGACCAGCGCCGTGCTCTCTGCTGGAGCCCTGCAGAGGGCCCGCTCCTGCTGTTTGAGGAGGAAATGCGTTTGGTCCGGAGCCAAACAGCTGAAATCTCCCCAGGAGGGGAAGCTGAGCCCCATTTGTCTGGCACAAGTCAAATAAGGCTGAGCAAAGGCCAGCAGCTCACGGTAGGCACGCTGCTGGCTGTCTGCAAAGGAGCACAATTTAAAACCACATTTCTAAACATATCCTGATTCAACTTTTTTTTTAAACACTGGTGGTACTAAACAGTAATATATTGATTAGAGTGTGGTGAATGTCACACCTGTAGCCTGAATTTGCACAACTCGGCTGTAATGTTCGTCCTGAGAGTTTGACCGACTGGCAGGACAACGACTAAACTGACTCGTCCCTTGAGCAGCAGGTTTCTGCTCTCTGCTGGCGTCTCCTGACACGACGACGCTCATGTACTCCGACCTCCTCTCAGGCGTCCTCGCCTCCTCCAAAGGACGATGCTGCTCCTTCTGTGGTGTTTGTTGGCACATCTCCAAAGCTGGGATGAAAAGAACAAGGTGGAAACGCAGTGTAAAACTTTAAAAGGTTTAAATTTGACAGAAACCCCCCTCACAGTTGGTTGTTTCTAAACTGTGTGCAGGTAATTGTTTTATAGTTTAAAATGATTATTTTCAAAAGATCAAATGTATTTATGCATTAATCCACTGAGTTAAGTACTCTGCTGTAGAACTAGAGAAGAAAAGAGCATAAAGTTCAGCCTAAATGAGAAAACATCTTAACAAAGAATTGAGACCTTCAGTGTGGGCTGAGTTTGGAGGTGTTGCATCAGCTGGAGGCGCCTGCAGGGATCTCAGCGTTATGAAGGCAGACAAAGGGTCAAGATCCTTTTCTGGTTGACGTCTTGTGCACATCAGACTCTTTGGGTTATCTTTTATATTTGATCTGGAGGACAGTTTCAGCTCAGACTTTTGGAAGCTCGGCATGGTTTTAAAGTCAACTTCAGCTGTTTTGATTGTGTCTGATTGAGCAGACGACTCAACGACAGCTCCTGAAAACTTGTTTTCTAAAAGCTCCTCTTTGGTGCCGACGATGGCAGAGAGTTTTTCTTTATTATTTGTGACGACAGCTTGCACCAAAAAAGAGCTCTGAGATGAATCCATGCTGGCTTCTTGGTGGATTAGACCATTATTCTGAAAATCCAGAGCGATGACTTCTGCTAAAAACAGAGAAGAAATGAACATGAAGCTGTAACTTGTACATATATATTTTTGCATTTATTTAATAACTGCAAACTTGTGTTTTTCTTGAACTGCAACTCTAATTCATTGTTCAATAAACCACACAGACTTTTTAATGCAGACCCTCACCCTCCGACTCTTCAGGTAACAGTTTCTCGAAGTCCTCCATCTCATAAGCCCAGGCCCTGAGATTCTCAGACATCATTTTCTCAGTGAACTCACGACTGTGGCCTGAAAACACCTGTGGGATTCCCAACTCCTGCAACTCCAATTTGTCACCACCGAAGCTTTGCTTTTGTAATTTGAAAACTGACAAGGCTTCACTCAGAGGCTGGAAGTCAAAGGCTGGTTCATTTACACAAGGCTCTGTGAGAAAAGACGGCAGAGTTTATTGTCATTGTCAAATAAAAAGTTTGATCCGTCTAAATGTGACAGAATGACAGTTCACATAGTTCAGCTTTAGGGTTTATGGTCAAATATTTGACGTAAAACAATAAATTCAACAAAGTCTAACTCAAGGGGAGAAACTTTACAAATGTCAGGACTTTCTGATCAAAGTGAAACGTTTGAATAATTGCCTTTCTCCGACAGATTTGTAAAATACATAGAGAAAATAATGTGCATAAATAGGTTAAAAATAGAATTTTGTGATCATTTGATTGTTTATAATACTAATAGAGTGGCAGAAACACAATCTATCCCTGGTTGAACATCAAAACCACTATGTCCTATTATTCCCATGATGCAACTCTCTGAAAGTTATTTCTTAAACTGTTGCCACAAGGTTGTTAAGCGGACTTTAACTTTCCACATTCACTCCAACATGTTGACAATGTTCCTCCAGAACTGAAGAGAAGAGGAGGATTAATGAAGCTTTGGTGCTTTAAACTCAGGAAGCGGGTCGACATCTTGTGGTCTAAAAAAATACAGCAGTCCTTTAAAGCTGAGGAAACTGCTGCATCTCTAAATTTGTGTTTCAGTTTTAAAGGAGGGCATTGCAAAAACAGTAATAAAAAGCGAGAACAGCCTCTCTTACAAGGTTTACCGTGTTGGAACATGATAAAAAAAAAAGATTGTCCTCACAAGAGTTTGTATTTAGCCAAATAAAAACTCAGATTAGCATACAAGATATTAAACCTCAGCATTTCTTAACATAAACTAGGAAAAACAACAACTGAATCCAGTCTTGCAGCTTTCATGGGAAATATTACAATAAGGAAACAGTTTTCAGGTAATATGGAGTCAATATTTCTTCAGTGAGAAAAAACAAACGAGTGGAAAAGATTGAAGACTCAAACTGCTGTAAACTTTTACAATGCAGACTCAACATGCCATGGTCAGCATGCTGAATAGTAAAACTCGTGCAATGACTCATGAAGATCATCGTCTAAAAAAAAAAAATCTGTTAAGTTGCATCTGAACAAGCTGCTCGACTTCTCCAGATGAGACTAAAATACAGATGTTTGGCCTAAATGCATGGCAGCACGTGGGGAGGAAAACGCTGTATAGCAGCATCAACAAGTGTCGGTACAGCTGGAGAGGATTTGGTCTTGCTTTGTAGACACAGAACCTGGGCGCCTGGGCGCCTAGCAGTCATTGATCTGACCTTGAACGCCTCTTGTTTAACAAAATATTCTGGGGTCAATTGTGAGTTCATCTGATCAACAGCTGGAATTTGTCCCAGAACGTGCAACGGAACAAAGATCCCAAACACAGCAGGAAATCTGCAATAAAAAGGGCAACGCAATGGTTTAAAGTCCAAACACATCTGAACCGCAGGACCTCTGAGAGGCCTGTTCATGAACTAATGACAGTGAACCTCAAAGAACTGAAGCAGCACTGTAAAGAAGAGGGAGCTCAAATTATTTCACAGCTCTGTAACGTACTGACATGAAAGGGTCATACAGAAGATTAAAATAAAGTTATTACAATAACCGGCTCACCTGTGGTTTTTAAACTCATTACTGGTGTTTGTGTTACAATATTTCAAATGTTACCTTGATTTCCTATTCAGTTGACAAATATTTAAACTAAATTGGTGGAATGTTACCTACACAAACTAAAGACAAACATGCAGCTACCTGACAGTAACAGCCTAGCCACACAAGTCAGATGCTTCTCTGCCTTCCAAACCGCTGCCTCCATGTTTTTCTGAGTCCTCGCTGACACCAGAGATCTGCAGGACAACCATCATAAACGCTACAAGAGTTTCTGCACAAGCAGCAAACCAAGAGAACTATTTCTCATTATGCCGTGAAAAGAAACGTTGGTTGAACTGTATTGATAACGAGGTGATTTGGAATAAAAACAAAAATCATTACTCACATTGTACCAAAAGATTGAGGCAACTGCTCTTCCTGGAGATGAGAGGTGGACAAATAGAAGGTGTTTGGACTCTTTTTAGGAACTGGACTCAGAATTAAGTCCAGCTCTATTTCAGCTGGCAGCAGAACACGACCTAAGAAAAACATTTAATTTAAAATCCTTTACTTATTTGACTCTAGGTGGCAGTTTTTATCACCAGAAGTCATAGGAAGTCAGACTTGTGGATGATTTCAGTGAGCTTCACCTGCAAACTCTGATTCAATCAGACGCTCATTCAGCTTGTTTTCGTTTTCAAACTCCGGGGGTACATCATAGCAGGAAATGTCCACTGATGGTTTCGAAAGAGAAGCTAAAAAACAAATTTGTGCTTAATTTTCTAATTTGTCATTTCATTTCACCTAAAATGTTTCCATACTTTTCTTACCATTGTGAAGCAGATCCAGGACAGACCACCGCTCGTACAGCTGTTCAGGAGAAACAATCATCCAAGAGGAGACGTTGGAAAAGGTGGCGAAGTTCTGTGGGTTCAGCTGAGGAGTGTCGACTACAGCCGGTAACAGCAGCAACTGCAGAAGATAAACAGTTAGTAAAATATCATCTTAATCTGGCATTCATAAAGTTATTTACCTCTCCCTCCAAGAGTGGTTCTTTAATAAACTCCTCCTGAACATCTGCACAAGTCTGACTAAGAGGGTCCACATCTGGAGGTTTTTGGTAGGAAGCACATGGTCTGTAATCCAACATGGTTTATTAATTTGGTTACACGGAGCCATGAAAGTGTACTTCAAAACTTCCTTTTTGACAATAACAAGCAGACGCCAGGACGCAGCAACCCCTGTGATCACAAAGTAACACCTGGACATGGCGTCCTCAGAGATGGCAAGTCCTGCTGGGCTCAGCAGAGGGTCGGCCACTGGAAGTGTTCTGAGTCTAGACAGTTTGGCTTTCAGCGAGGGTAAGCGTCTAAACTGTGGCAGGTGGTCCAGAGATATGAGCTCCTCAGGAATTAACAGATCTATAGACACAAACAAGCTTTGTTAAATGAAATGAGCGTTCTCAAGACAATCAGAATCAAATGTTTCTTTAAATATATTGTGGGGGAAAATTATAAAAAATAACTTTCCTTTGCTCTCGTTTTCTGACGCCCTCTGGCTGGGTGTCCACTTTAAGAAGAATTCCTGGTATGGATCGTTGATCTGTGGTTCTTTTAAATAAATCATCTGATCCAGGTCAAAATCCTCCAGTGAGTCAGGATTTGAGCTGGGTATCATCTCCACATCGCTTTCCACAGAAAATCTAAAGTGTGACACAATTCTTTCATCTTTCCACAAATACTAACAGGCTGACATTTTAAGGTTCATCTCAAGGTGCTAAAACCTTTCTAGAGAATTAACTGGTTGATTTCTTCCTTCCAGTTCATCAAAGTCCGAACCACCCACAAAGAGTTTGCAGGAAGCGATTGCCTTTCCTATAAAAGAAAAAATTCAAAACAGAAACAAATATTTTGAAATTGACTCAAATTTGAATTAATAAAAAGTCTATTGCATAGTTTGTAATAAATGTGCAAAATCAGCAGAGTCCTGTTTTGTTGCCACAAGTCGTTTGTTTACATCTGAATATTGTCAAGTAAACTTCGGACAGTCTCGTACTGAGTTGGTAAAATAAAAATAATCCCAAGATGTAAACAAAGCCAGAGTGAGAACGATGAATAAGATGCCAGGTCAAAAGAGAAATGGTAAAGTTCTTCTTTCTTCTAAAAGAAACTGCACCAAAAAGCTTTGAGGACAAGAGCCGACAGAAGTAGTCATTTTCAGGGAGGACATCACGCGTCGGAGAGATTTAGAACAAAAGTTGTGGCTAAGATCATCAGACATGAGCTGGACTCAGACTGAACTCTGACATGAAAGTTTCTATAACTGATTCTAGCTGTTTGCTGAATCTAGTTGTAAACAAAGGCGAGGGATATTTGCTGTTTTTAACATGATTTTTGCAAAAATCCTGATAATTTTGAGTTACATTAGCCCCCAAAAGTCATTTAGTTATGTAAATTAGAAGAATAAAAACTCAAATCAAATGGCTTTAAACAGATGAGCCAACATTCAACAGCAACAGCAAACTTTCAAAGGAAATGAGTGGTAGCTTAAGGCTGTACTGTTTGTAATGTCTGGAGTATGTGACATCACTGAATGTTTATTGATTTTTAAATAACTGAATTGTAGTTCACATGTTTTTGTCTTCTTTGTTAGAGAAATAAACATAAATCCAGTCCACAGAACTGTTTGAAATACTTTACATTTAGGCTTTACAAAGACTTGAATTTGAAGAATTTCTTTGCAACCTTGACATTATGTCAAGACGTAAGAGGTGTACCTCTGATCCAAGGGGTCCTGTAGGTCCCATTAGTCAGCTTCCCTCTGTGGGGGTAAAGGTCACTAGCACCAGTCAGGTAAGGTGCTGGAAGGGCCAGTAGGTTCATGGTTACCTTCAGGGTAGTGCTGGTCTGAAACAAACACCAGAGGAAAATCACAGAAACTAAGATTAACAGGATATAGACCTTTTTCACACTGCTGCGTTTTAAAGTGGATGTGGTGTTCATCAACTTCCAGTGGCTATAGCATTAGCGTTAGACATTGAGGGAAATGGCTCAGTCTCTGTGCGGTTGTTTTTGTTCAGTTCCTGGCTGTTCTTGTGGGGGGAAAAAAACTACCACATCTGTCCTATCATGCTTTTCACGATGTACCCGGACCAAAGGAGGCAGTGGAGCCAAGCGATCCAAAGAGATGAGGGTCCCGACTTCTGCATAAAGCCAGGGAGCACTTGTATGCAGCCGGCATTTCAGTCAGGAGGATTTTCCGCAGATCCACCACCAGCAGCCTTAAAAGTTGAGCTGTTCCTTCTCTTGTCACCTGGAATAATTTCACAGCACCAGCTATGAGGGAGTCTGCTTTTAGAGGGCTCAGAAACGGCAGCTTGTCCTCTCACAGAAAGCTAGCAAGGCTGACGCTGCTACTGTGGTCCACGTAAAACTCACTTCACCACCGTGGCACATCCACCCACAGGTAAATATCAAATTAAGATGGTATGTTATAATCTTGTCACATAAGTCATGGCGAGATCAAGTCAATGGCTACATACATGCACCGACTCACAAAATGTACTGATCTTCACAGAAATGATAACAAATTAACAATAATAATAATAATTGAAACAGTCTTGCTAACCATATTTTATGCTATTGTTTTATTTTGTGGTTTTACAGGTGCACTCCCAGCTGTCCTCATTCTGCTCAGTCCTGTGATGATGGACTCTCACAGCCTGCTTGAGCCACCATAATTAGGCAGTGTCTTACCTGAGAGAAGATTGACTGGCTGAGCTAAAGTCTGAGGCCACTTTCAACTATTTTTGTATGTGAATGTGAGGCCTATGCTTGTTCTGCAACTCTTAATTATTCATATTTATCTTTGTTTACTTAATTTCATATTTATGTTCCAGGTTGAAGGCTGAAGGTGGCAGTCCAGTTTGGTGGTGGTTCCGTTCCACTCGTCTCATGCATCACAGCTTGGGGGTGAATTTCTGCTCGTGTTGCCTTGAACCATCATTTTGTCTTTTAGTTGACTGACCACTGGAAAGCCTCAGTCATGGCCAAATATTTATTTTAAGAATCATTATTGCCTCCATTAGAGTAGGTTTTTAACAGTGTTAATAAAATGTATATTGTATCTTGGAACACAGTCTCGTGTTTACTTGTAAACAAACCCAAGTGTCTTTTCTGTGTATAAATTATGTCCCTGGGTAAAAGTCCTAAGTGATATTGCAGTAAGTTTATAAAATAAAAATAAAATCCATACCCAAGCTCTTCACATATGTATGTAAATTGTTCTAGGGTTATGTAATTTGTTTTTTAAAAGTTTTTACTTATTTTAAACATTCTTCAATTAAAACACACTTGAGCAGCATACTGTACTGTTTTTTGTGGACTGACTGAGTTGAATTGCAAAGGAAACAGTGTAATTTACAATATCTAGTAAAAAAAACAAAAAAACTCATCTATTTAAGTTAACGTTTTATAACTACACTATAAATTGATAGTGGATTATAGATTTTTTTTCCCCCAAATTATGCAATTTCATTTTAATGGAATTGGCACACTTGTGTATTTTTCATGAATAACAACTATTTACAGTTTTTACTGTGACTCACACAGCTTGAGACTGAATATTAAAATATGAAAGAACAAAAGGGTGATTTGTACATCTACAGCTAAAGAAAAACTCACCTCAAAGACATAATCCAGAGCTCTAAATCTGACAGCAGAGAAAGGTTCGGTCGATCCAAAGCTTTTACTACACCTGTAAAAAAAAAAAAAAAAAAAAAAGCAATTAGCCACACACAAAAAAACATTTTAAAGGTAAAAAATAAAATAAAAAAGTTGTTACAAGTGTCTCTAACCAGAACATTTCACTTTGTGTTGTCAGTAGATAGTTTAGCTGGTTCAGTCTTTTAAAATTAGCCTAATAAAGCTAGCTATTTGTAGCTTCTTAGCTAGTAAGCTAGCACTACAGTATACTTTTGACATTAAAAAGCTCACATGTCAATTTTTAAACCTTTTTACATCTTTTAAATATAGATACTGTACTTCCAAAAATAATTGTATTTTATTAAAAAAAAAATTAAACTCACATCGTCAAAAAAACAAACGCTTTTTTCGGTGTTTTTATCCAGAGCAGACTTTTAGTTGTAAGTTTACTAACAAAGATCGTCTGTTAAAGCAAGATGTAAAAAAAAAAAAAAAAAAGTCGTTAAGTAGAGTGAAGCGCATGCGCTCTTTAAAACACAACAACAACAATAATAAATCATTATAAATTATATTTGTATGAAAACAGCCAGTTTAAAAAGTCTCAAAACAAGTTTTAGTGAACTGTTAGTTAAATTTAGTTACAAAAAGTTAATTTTTCACCATAAGATGCAGATTTTTTTCACTTCCCAGCCCAGCCACAGAAGAGCACTGAAAAAAAATCAATGTACACCTTTTTGAATTTTACAGTAGAGTGTATGTAGTAATGTATGAAAACATTTACATTTGCTGAATTTGGCACATGCTGAAAACACCCACAGGCTGTCACAAAATAAAACCTGAACATGTTTAAGAATAAAAAAATAACAAGATGGTCTAATGCACAAGGAAGAAATGTCAAGTTTATAGCACGAAATTCATTTATTTAGGAGGCATTTTGTTGCTAAGCGGACAGCATATTGTGAATGTAAAAACCATAAAAATTTAAATAAAAAGATTGAGTTTTGTTCAGTGGCAGCAGGGTGAAGAAAGTTGATGCCAACAGACTCGATTAAAGAGAGCTGGCTCAGTTCTGGGAGTGGGCCTGCAGTCTCTGACAGAGGTGTCTGAGCAGAGGATGCTGAGGAAACTGCTCCAGATCCTGAACAGCACGTCACACCCCCTGCACCATGGACTCTCTTACTGTAAAACTTCAGTCGTAAGGCCACCGAGGTGATCCACAGAACACCACAGGAAGTCCTTCCTCCCTGTGGCTATCAAACTTTACAACTCCACCCCAGGACAATAAAACTTATCATGCACCACACAATAAACACTTTAAAGTTTCTGCCTGCACCTGACCTGTTTTATACCTTAATTGTTGGAATTTTATGTGATCTGTTTTTTTTTATATATATATACTGTTTATCTTTTATGATTCCTTGTGTTTGTACAAATGTGCTTTTGTACTGAAACTCTGACACAACAATTTCCTGCGAGATCAATAAAGTTCTATCTTATCTTATCATGTTCATGTTTTATTTTTACAACTTTTCATTACGTTGAGAACCACTGCACACATGGGTGTTTTCTACATGTGAGACATAAGCCTACAGCAAGTGTAACATTTCCATATACAGTACTGTACTACTAGAAGGTGCTGCATGTTGATATCAGCTCTGTTCCTTTCATTCTGGGATGTTGCTTTTGAAAACTTTAATTCCACTTTTTTTTCTGGATGTAAATCACTTTTTTGGGGATGATTTCCTCTGATATCAGATGCTGTGCAGCTGGAAGGATTTTTACTGAAACTTTTTTTGGTTTTGGACATTTATTGTGTATCGGAACCATGACAACAAGGTGTTTTTTTAACAACTGGGAGCAGCTGATTAACATCCCAAACGCTCAAATTAGACCTCAGCTACAGCCCCAAATCACAAATGAGTTAAAAAGGAGGTGCCATGGACGCATCCCCGTCTACCTGGTGAAGGTGCTAGTGACTGACTGCTGAGATCCTGGAGCTGGCAGGAAACGTGGCTCATGACAACAAGAAGACCAGGATCATCCCCTGACACCTGCAGCTGGCTGTCCTCAATGATGAGAAGCTCAACAAGCTGTTGGGAGGAGAGACCATTGCTCAGGGAGGAGTTCTGCACAACATTCAGGTGGTCCTGATGCCCAAGAAGACCGAGAAAACCACCAAGTCCAAGTGAAATGATCAACATCTGCAACCAGTTTCTTCAGATCTACTCTAAGACAGACCCTACAAGAGATCTTCCTGCCCACAGCCATCAACATCTAGAACAACTCTTTACTGAAATCAGGATGATGAGCTACAACATTTAGTTTCCCTTTGGGATTAATAAAGATTTTTTGAATTTAATTGAATACAATGTAATGTTATAAAAATATTTATGTATATACTGTTTTCATTTGTGTTTGTTTTTTTGCTTTGTTTTTACAGGAAAGGTGATCTCTTCCTGCAAACTCTGTAGATCATTTCACTCTCACTGGCTCCACACCGCACCAGTTAAGGGCCTGCCCACTGCACCACCTTCTCAGCCCAGTTTATGGTACCACATGGTTTGAGGTTCCAAATGGACTGCTCCATTGGGACCATTGTTACGGATATCAATCTGATCCCTTTAACAGTCAATACTGCTTACAGAAGAGAGAAAAGGGCAGTGTGGTATCCCTGATGCATGCTCAATAATCCAGGTACAAAAATCTAAAAAAGCTAAGTCTGGTCCTCTGGACATTCAAAAAACAA
>JARVGS010065817.1:0-11219 GCA_031762315.1 Hypsolebias antenori
ACTGATGCTCCTGGTGGTGTTAGTTGCTTATGTGGCCATGCAGGCACAGATATACCCCACTTATCAAGCATGGAACCCAGACTATGTAAGCAAAACAAGTAAACTGATAAGAAAATTCTGTTTAAAATATGGAGTTAAAAAAAACAAATCAATGTTCTTTTATTTTGTACAAAGTCATATACTGTAGTTTCAGTGCAAATGTTCAGATGCTAAAACATACGAGTAATTGATATTGTTTATTTATTTATATTACTAAGAAAGGACATTTGATAACAGGCGGCACGGTGGCTCACTTGGTAGAGCTGTTGCCTCTACTGCAAGTGAGAAGGTCACCGGTTCAGATCCTGGCCAGGGGCCCTTCTGGGTGGAGTTTGCATGTTCTCTCACTGCATGCGTGGGTTTTCTCCGTGTACTCCAGTTTCCTCCCACAGACCAAATACATGCATGTTAGACTGATTGGTAACTCTAAAGTGACTCTAGGTGTGAGTGAAAGGGTGAATGGTTGGTTGTCTCGTTTGTCTATGTGTCCCTGTGATGGACTTGCGACCTGTCATTGGTGTCCCCACCTCTTTCTCAGTGATAGCTGGACATGGGCACCAGTGACCCCTGCAACCCAAAAAGGAAGCAGCATTTAAAAGATAATGGATGGATGGACTTTTGGTAACGTGCAAACTAACATTGGCTGTGAAAGGACAAAAATATTACATTAAGCATTTGTTGAACTTGTTTTAACATTCAGTGCTAATTATAGTGTCAAAAATTAATAAATGCAACATTTTTTGTTGTTGTTGCTATGTGTTGTCATTACTGTATGTTTCTAAACAATGAAATTAGTTCTCTGCATTTAACCCATCACACCTGAGATACACCCAGGTGGAGCAGTGGGCAGCTATGTAGGCACCCGGGGGGCAGTTAGGGATTAGGGGTCTTGGTCAAAGAAACCACGGCATGTGGGCATGGCGGGGAGTTGAGCCTGCAACTTTCTTGTCCCAAGTCGGCCCCACAGTAACTCGGCTGACTTACAATAACATAAGGCTTACATAATATAATACAGTCTGGTGCAAACCTGGCATTTATGGGGACAGAGCTGCTATATGAAGTAACTTGATACCCTGTATTTACAGGATATGTATCAGTACTTATATAGTACATGAATTTCTTTTATGTACCAGTTACGTGCCCAGTTTGTACTCTGGGCTGTATTATTTATTGCCACAAACATATGTCCACATTATGTAACGCTACCCTAAGACACTAAAAAAACACTTAAATCCAAGTTTCAGAAAACAATCTGTAAGATTACAGTAGACACTAATTTGCAGTTAATATATTTTAAAGCTTGGAACACCACATTTTTCAATTTACATGGACAAGAAACAAGATGTCTTAAAAAAAAAAAGTCCAGTTACATGAATCACCATGCCCTGGATGACTGACAGCATTTACTGTTGGATAAAAATATCCTCTACTCATTTTACTTGCTCAAAGAGGCCACACTCTTGGACACGAGACCATTTTTAACTGGTTTTACTTGCAAGGGCAGACTTTCACAACCGGTTACACAGATGTTCTACATGTATGGAGCCCAGTCAGGAGAATCTGCCACGGGCAGTGCGCGAGAATTGTTTTTATAAGCTTATCAGCTTTCACAGCTCAAAGACAGACACTGATGACCTTGGCCATCCAGCTGCACGTGCAGGATCAAATCAGCTCTCATTCAGCTCTCCCTGAGAGAAAAGAACTCTCTGATAACTCAAACAACATTCTCAGCCATACACAGTTTCTTTTTGTGGAAAGACGTTTCGCCCTCTATCCGGAGGGCTTCATCAGTCTGAGGAGTCCCAAGTAAACTGTTTTCCCCACTAAGCAGTACACTCCTTTAGTGGACTGTCCAGATGACCTGACTGAACATTATTGGATTTTGTACCTGGATGATTGAGCATGAAATTTGATTCTCAGCCATAATAATTAAAAACATCCATGAACCTTGACCAAATGACCCCTGACATTTACCAACACATAAAGTGACGTGTACAAAGGTTCATGATGCAGTTAGTTTACATTTGCTGTAAAGAGCAATGCTATCTGAGTCATCTCATCCACTTGTGTTTATGTAAGAAATTAACTCTTTACTAAATAAGGAAATAAATATATTTTAATGGTTCACTTTGTTTTCTTTTTAGGAACTATTCCCTCAAACTGAGTTGAAGCCCTATCCAGAGTGGGTGTTTGCCATAATCGTACTCCTCTGTGTGCTGCCTGTGATTTCCATCCCTCTGGTGGCTCTCTACAGACTGATCCGCTCAAGAATCAGAAAGTCACCAACTCCAGCTGAGCCGAACCCCTACTGCAACGAAGGCTTTGAGGTTGAAACACAGGAACAGAGGAATCAAAGAGCTTGAAGGAAGTGGGATGTTCCAGCAGCCTGATGGCTGTCTCCACTTTTCATCCTGAATCTCTGGACACCAGATCAGTCTATTTAAAATGTAATGTAGACGTCTGATTTGATGCTGATATTTACCACTAATAATCTTCTATAACGTGTGCGTCATGTGGTCAACATTCAATATTAAAGGAGTGGTGGTCATTTCTAAAGTGAGGTTCTGTTGGATTGTTATCAATACCTTATCAATCAGTGAGCACAGAGTTTGAAGAAATGGGCAAAAGTCTTCCTCCAGTCCAACGTTCAGCCAAACACAAGCCCATTTATTGTGTGAATGTTTATGAAGTTTATTGCGATCCATTTTTCTTCCATACGTTTTTCAGCATCTTTCTCATTCTACAATTTTTTTGTGCTATTTCAACAAATTATAAGTCAAAATGTTCAGCTCTTTCAGGATGATCCTGCAATGACTTTTGGTGTAGGTGCAACTTTAGCTTTTTGAAATATTTGGCCTTTTCTGCCATTTTTTTTCTCATAGGAAATGAATTGAGCTCATTTTACCTCCTTCAAATCTTTAGATCTGTTAACAACTTTTTACTGCTCCTTTTACATTTTGGTCTGCTTCAGCTTCTTTTTGCAAATAATAATAATTAAAAAAAAAAATCAGCTACCTTCAGATGTTTGTGCTCTTTTTTTTAATTATTTCTGCACATTTTTGTGATTCTTCTAACTTCTTTCAGCTAATTTCAACTTGTTATGCTCCTTTCAGCTTATTCGTGCAAGTTTAATGATTTTCTGCTATTTCAGCTTCTATGTAGCTGTTTTTATGCTAAATTAAACTTTTTCAGCTAATACCACATATTTGGCCCTCATTTCAACTTTTGTCAGCCTAATTCAGCAAAAATGAGCTCTCTTCACTTTCTTCTTTTAATTTCAGCTTCTTTCCGTTGTTGTTATTGTTGTTGTTGTTTTTTTTGCCAATTTCAGCTTTTTTCAGACAATTTCCACTTTTTGTGCCCATTTCTGCTTCTTTAAACCTGACTGGACCAACATGCATTCTTTCTGCTTTCTTCTGCTAATTTAAGCTTTTTCTTATCCTTTCAGCTATAATTTTAAAGTAAATTTCAGCCATTTTCAGATAAAGTCTAGTTTTTCATGTTAATTTCAGCAACTTTCAGCCTATTATAGTTCTTCATTCTCCTTTCAGTTTTTTCTGCTAGTTTCAGCTTTTTCTGCCCTTTCAGCTAATATTTAGCTTTTTTTTTTGGTGCTAATTTGAGCTTTTTCAACTAATTTTGCATTTTTTAAGCTCACTTCAGTTCTTTCCGCTACCTATAGTTTAAGCTTCTGTTTGTCTTTTCAGCTATTGTTTTTTTTGTTTGTTTTTTTCCTAATTTTGGATTTTTTTAGTTAATTTCCTAGTTGTTGTGCTAATTTCTGCTTATTTAGTCTAATTCAGAAAATATGTTACTTTCTTCTGCTAATTTATGCTTGTTCTTCTATTTCAGCTACATTTCAGCTGTTTTTCAGCAAGTTCCTTTGAAATAAGCACTCACACAGCATTTTCACAGGAAACACAATTTCTCTAGTTTTTCAACAATTTTCAGTCAGGTCATCTGGACAGTTTCAACTCGGAAACTGTCCAGATGACCTGAAAACAACTCTTTATCAAAACTCAACATACCAGTGTGAAAGAACATCATTAGCTAATATTCAACATTTGGTTTAGTGCAGCTGTTTTATCAATCGAACAATGTTTGTGTTGTGAATGCTCTGTCTATGCTGAAGTATGTGTGCTGAGCATGGCCTTTCTCTCTTTAAGATATTGAGATATTTTGTAACAAATTGTATATTTCAATAAAACTTTTATGTTAATTTTACGTCACAAAACTTGAGCTTTTCCTTATTTTTATTTTGGATTGCAAGTAAATCTTCAGTGTAAAGAACAGAACACCATTAAATAAATCTACAGGCCCTCCTTATTTTTGTGCACTTTTTGCATCTAAATGTTTTTCCAAATGGTGTCATGTATTTTATGTGAAAAACTACCAGCAAGTGAAGCTCAAAGTCCAGAGGAACAAACAACCGGGCCTTTTATCCACCTCTGCTTTGGCAGCTGAGTGATGTTTAAATGTTTTTATTCTTCTTGATTGACATATAAATGTTTTATAGGGTGTGTTTATGACTGATGATTATCACTTAACACTTTATATCAGATGAGTAAGACTTGTTTTTCTCATTTTTGACACCATGCCACACATTTTCTCTGACACACTGACAGAAGAGCCAAGTCAAAGATCGTCAAGCTCCTGGGCCTTTTAGCTTAACCTCAAATTTAGACAGGACAATTTATTTTATTATTATTTTTTTTTTTCAAATGTAAAATGCAAAAATTCCAATAAATCCAGTGTAGATTGGGATGCCAACAAATAAATAAATGAAACTGTAATGAATGGAAGTCCTAGGTTTCCTTCAGGCTGGCTACCTTTCATTCCAGAATTGAACAAGTTCAAGTTGAAAATTAAAAGTTGTAGCCGTTTTGGTCAACTCCAGAAAAGGTTGTGAACAATCTAATACAAGATTCAGAGCTTTTCTGTTCCTATTTTAAAACGTTAATGACTCTCTGCTACGACTGATTTCAATTGAAGATCCAGTCATCAAATCTTTAACATCATTTGTCCATCCATCATCTTCTGCTTGTTCCAACATGAAGTCACGGGGCAGCAGCTTGAGCAGGGAGGTCCAGACATCTGTTTCCACAGCCACCTCTTCCAGATCTTCTGGGAGGACTCTAAGGTGTCCCCAAGCCAACAGAGAGACGTAGTCTTTCCAGCTGGTCCAGTGTTCCACGGCCAGGACAGAACCTTCACTGTTCCTTCTGAATCTGAGGTTTGACCACTGACTCATTTCTTCAAGACAACTTGAAACAAATGTAGTCTTATGACAGCTTTGAAGGAGAGGCTGTCTGAACTGGAAGCTCGGCTCCGCACTGTAGAAAAACCAGTAGCTAGCCAGGTCCCCTTTGACAGTGCGGAACCACAGAGACTAGCTCCCATTGCTAAGGCTAAGCCCCCAGTTCAGCACCGACCCGTTCACGTTTCTAATCGATTTTCCTCGCTCAGTGACATGTACACATGCTGAGAAGCAGACCCTGGTTATTCCATAGATGTGGCTTTAGAAACTCCAGCAGCCATAGTCAATACATTCTGGGGGCCAGAGGCTAGGGTGACCAGACGTCCCCGATTTTTGGGGGACAGTCCAAGTTTTGGATGACCTGTCCACGAAAATGTCCCCGATTCGAGCGTTTTATGAATGAGGGGGAAAAAACTGCATGCAGACTATTTCAGCGGTCGGGTTCAGGTGCAGTTGTGTTCAACAACCGCTGTTTCTGCAGCAGCTGGTCACACTGGATGAAGTGCAATGCACGCCGCCTTTGAAACGGAAGGAGTGCAGCGCGAGCCTGTCAACACTGACAGGGAGCTCTGCTGTGATTGAACAGATTTATTTAACTGGGCTGATCCTTGCCATGATAAAAGTTCTGTTCGCAGCAGGAAATGTTTCTAGTGTTGTCAGCTGTGAACAGGTAAATCAACTAAAATGGGGCTGAGATGTGTTTAGTTTTACTAAAGACAAAGACCCAAACCAAGCTTTATTAACAAACAGATCAACAGGGAGTAACTGCAGCTCGAGTGAGAGATCACAACAGGATGATGAACAGTCTTCAAGGCTCAAATTGGTTTCTATCTTGACGTGTTGAATACTGCACGAGGGTGCAGGTGCCAAGGGTTCATCCAAAGTAAGATGTTTTAAAACTGATTGGTGACTTTAGTTTATATTTTCAGAGCTAGTTATGAGTTGTGTGTTCCTAATACAGTACTGTATAGTAAAACTTAAATCAATCTGCTGGCTCCTCAGAAAAACTGTGTAAACTTATTTTTATGTATATGAATGTTTCTGTTCAGTGTCCTGAGATGACTTCTGTTGTGACTTGGTGCTATAAACTGAACTGAATTGTGAACACAGACGTTCAGGCTTAGGTGTGTAATAAAATATTATGATGCAGCACTGAGGTCTAACAGCACCAGTGAAGACACCTGTCCATTGTCAGAGGCCATGAGAATATCATTAGAAACTTTCACCAGTGCTGTTTCTGTGCTATGATGAGCTCTAAATGATTAAAAAATAATGTTAATATTTATAAGATTATACTAGGATAACAGTTTCTCATCTAAAACGTATCCTAATGATGCGAGAAATATGCATAATGCAAAATAAGCACATGAACTAAAATTACAACAGTAAAACTGACACCCTGCCTACTTTAAAGACTGGACTTTCCTTTTTGATAAATCTTGTTTGGTTTCTTCAACTATGCTTCTGTGATGCTGTGTAGGCTTACAAATGTACCACAGTCTCCACTTTTTTAATTCATCTACTCCATATTTTTACATGCAAGTGTTTCAGTCATTAACCTGTGATTTTACAAGCGCAGTTTCCATAAAAACCACACCTGGACCACTTGGTGTTTATATCGTTCTTGTCCTCTCAACATGCTGGTGTAGATAGTCCTGGTAAATCCAAAAATAAAAAAGGTTAAAAACAACTGGATTTCAGTTCTGTAGGGGAAGATGTTTTGCTTCTCATCCGAGCTTTCGCAGTTCAAAAAACAGAGTGGAGTTGGAGTTTTAAAGTTGAGGTGTTTACACGCAGATTGTCCTCACTCTCGTTGCAATAGGGGTTCATTAGGTCTTGGATGGGCCACTCTGGACACATGAAGGTTTTGATTGGAGTGAAACTGACTGGGTATCAGGCCTAATGCTTCATTATAGGTTTCTGAAAGCTGAAATCAGAGCTCCTCTGTTTAAAGTTGGTTTCTCTTTTTTCCATAGATGGCTTCCTTCACCACCACCCCCCGACTCAAAGCCTTCTTGGTCCAAAATATGAAAATATTATCCTGAGCCTAGTTCTGCTGGAGGTTTCTTCTGGAAATCCTGTTGCCCATGAGCTGCTCAGGACAGGAGGAGACTGTGCCGAAGAAAAGATTCAACACCATCTGCTGGCTTCTTTAGAGAACCTTTAAAATTAGCATTGTACAAGGTATGGTATGTAAATGCACTTTACAAACTGTCTGAATTGACTAATCAGATAGGAATCCGACTTGAATGGACTCAGTTACATTGAATTTTTCCCCAAATTGGACCTTTGTTGTGATTTTTAGCTATACTGTATAAGATTTTTTTTTTTTTTTTTACAAAGTAGCAGTTCATCCTGATTTAAAACACCAACATTAAATCTCGATTTAAAATGTAGTATAAACTTTCTGATGTTAAAATTTATGAAATCCCTGTATATTGTGCAATTCTTCATAACATTCATAAAAATGTCAAACTATTCTATAACGCCATCTACATTTCAGCAGTAATGCTTTTTGTTCGTTTTTTTTTTTTTATGTAAAAAAATATTAAAACCAGGAGTTTTCTAATTTCATCAGACATTTTGTGTTGAGTAAATTTATTTTAATAAAACATATTTCTGTACAGTCATTTTCATTTAAATGTTTTTAAAGTGTCACTGTGTCTTTGAGAAAAACAACCACTAAATGTATAAGTCAAAGTCCGGAGGAGCAAATGAGGCTCGGCTAATATATTTTCCCTTCATTTGCTTGATGTTTGAGGGTTACCATGTAATGTTTGTTTGTTTTTTAAACCAAATGACTCATTCTTCTCATTTTCACACCACACGTAGCACATATGCCATCACTTCTCTGGCACACCGACAGATGAGATGAGTCAAAGTTTCTGGACTTCCTCATTCATCAAAACCTGAGATTTAGAAAAGACAAATACTTTTTTAGACATAGAATATACTAATATTTCAATACCTATACATCCGGTGAAAACTACAATACTAAATAAATAAAGATGAATTAACCTGTAACTTATATTTTGATATTTTGCTTAGTTGTGGCAGGAGGTTTATTGAAATCTCACCGGTGGTCTACACTTGGATGGCTAAAAACTCTTCTGGGATCCGGGGGTTTGAGGCCTGTCGAACTCTGGCCAGTCTCAGATCCCCAAGACGTCTCTCCAAGCTGCGCTTCCCTGTCCAAAGGGTGAGAGCAGAGAATTATGAGCTTCATGGTTTTGCCCATCGTCACAAGGAAACTAGATTTTATTCTTTAAAGCTGTAAAATCTGATGACAGCGGGCAATAAAATATACATGTGGGCATTTTAAAACATTTATAGGTTTTCTGAATTGGGCACGCACATCACATGTTCATGTGTAAATATTGACAAGCTGTGATGTCAGTGTTTCATATTTGCTCTTTATTGATCGTTTTTATTTGGTAGCTGAAGAAAATACTGAAAAAGTTTGTCAGTCTTGGCTTCTTTTGTACTTGTTTGGATAAATACAGTTTAATTCTGACAGAACCAACACATTGAAGTTGTTCAGGGAGCTATCTACAACAGATATGAATTCTTCATAAGCTGCCCACAGATCTGCAACTCAGAAGGTCCTAAATGAGTTTTGTAAAAATGCCAGTAACGGTATCTGAAAATAAAAAAAATGGTTTTGTTTCTAATCATTTTTTTTAAATAAAAACATTACTACTGACAGGAAATCTGAGCAATAGGTATCCTCCAGAAACAAATCTCTTTTCTTATTTATTTTAGTTGCACCTCAGAACCATAAATATAAAACTAAGAAATAAAACTGAAGTAATGTGAACTATTCTTTTCACAACACTTAAGGTAAGAATTTATGAAACCAGAGCCACCAGAAACTGCTTTCTTCATCTTTGACGTCTGTGGAATTAATCGTTGGGGCGTTACTCGTTTCTCTACGGTAATTTCTCTGCAGCATCCACCCATAAACTTGTGAAATGTGAAAACAGACTTAACGTTCACGTCAGAGCTGTTGATAAGTTCACTACAGTATAAGAAGAAAACAACTATGTGCTTATTATTGTAGACATGCTATGAAACAATAAACATCTGTGTTTGCTGAGGGGACGCACGTTTGTGCAGGTGCGGCAGCAGATCTTTATAAAGTGGACGATGCTTGGACAGAACCAGCAGGAAGGACAGACAGAAGAGCAGCTCCACGGCCTCAAACTGAACCGTGCCTGTCTGGTCTTTACCACCTAAAGTCAGTCCTGCAGGGAGAAGAGAGAGGGAACTATAAAACCAAACATGTCCCCTGATCCTTCGGTGGATGTCCAAAGTGAAAGTGTTACCCTTGTTGCTGGACCTGATGAGCTTGTTGGTGAACTGGGCCATGTCCCAGATCATCTGCAGGAAGTAAGCTGGATTTTTAGCAACTGTCTGACCAAAAGGCAAACTCTGGGCGCACACATGGAACCTGAGGGGACAGAAGTACCAGTAGTATCAGCTATTTGGATGCAGTAATACAAAAATTTAAAAATAAATCCATCCATCCACAAAGATCATGCTCAATAATCCAGGTAAAAAATCCAACAATGTTCAGTCAGCTCATCTGGACGGTTTCTTTTTTTTTTGCTGAGACATTTCGTCCTTCATCCAAAGGACTTCGTCAATGTGAGGAGCCACCAACAAACTGAGTCCCACAAGCAGCACACTCCCATACTGGAAAAAACCCCAGTTTGCAGGTGATAAGATGGCCTTTCCACTATGGGAGTGTTCTGTTGTGGGACTCAGTTTGTTGGTGGCTCCTCACGTTGAAGAAGTCCTTTGGATGAAGGACGAAACACCTCAGCAAAACAAGAAACCGTCCAGATGACCAGACTGAACATCGTTCCATCAATCCATCATCTTCAAGTCAGGTCTCAGGGGCAGCAGCTTGAGCAGGAGGTCCAGACATTTTCCACAGCCACCTCTTCCAGCTCTTCTGGGAGGACTCCAAGGTGTTCCCAGGCCAACAGAGACATAGTCTCTCCAGCGTGTTTGTCAAGCCTGGGTGAGAGTGCCAAGGCCCCGCCCCCGCCTTCAGCCACTGCCCTTGGATTCATGCACCTGACTTGTATGGCTCTTCCTGCAGGTGGTGGGCCCACAGGAAGGCATGCTGCTCATTCCGGCTGAGCTTGATAGTTTGACCGGGTCTCTGGTCACCAGGTGCTCGCCAACGAGCCCCTCTCCCAGGGCTGGCTCCAGGGTGGGGCCCCGGTAACCCACGTTGAGCTTGTATGCACAGGGACACTGAGCTCCTTGTTTTATTTTGTTCATAAAAGTCTTCAGAATCGCTCAGTGTCTGGCCTGTCACCTAGAACCAATCTGCCTTGGAGACCCTCATTGCCCCCGACAGCACAGCTCCTCCACCACAAGGTGGTGATTCAAGGAGGAGATACAAAAAACCCATAACAACTAAAAGCTTAGCATGTCTTGCTGGAATCCTGCTGCCTTTTACCCCTGAGTGAAACTAAGATCATCTCATCAGGAGGTCATTTGGTCAAACCTCATACATGATCATCTGCGGTGTTTCTTTCTTTTAGCTGCTCTCTTCTTCAGGGGTCGCCACAGCGAGCAAACTCGCACAAAAGATGTGGCAACGTTTACCGTATTTTCTGGCCGATAAGTCGCTCCACCCTGTAAGTCGCTTTGTCCAATTATGTCCAATAAAGCGGAGAAATCCATAAATATGTCGCTTCGCCCTATAAGTCTCATCTATTATGCGTCAAAGCTGACGTGTATGTTATGTGTCACCGCTGACAACCCGAAAATGTGGGCCAGTGTTTTGCCAAAAATGGATATGCTGCAACATGGCGTGCACAAAAGGACTATAACAAGATTAACATGGTAAAAACAATTATTTGTTTGCTGAAAATTATAGCAAAGATGTGTCTGAGCTGAACTTTTC
>JARVGS010065881.1:0-11191 GCA_031762315.1 Hypsolebias antenori
GTAAGTGATCACTAAGATCAGTCTTCAAAATACCACACAACACATCACCACTATTTACATTTGTAAAAATATTATCAATTATTGTAGCACTTGTAGTTGTGATCCTTGTTGGATTTGATATCAATGGATGCAAATTTGAACTATACATATTTTTCTAGATTATCTGAAAAATGTAGAAGGATTTTCTCCAAACATAACATCCTGGTACATTCCAAACCTAATAGAACCCTCAGACAGAGGCTGGACCATTCTAAGGACAGCTAAGTGTGGTGTGATGTCTGCAGATCAGTGGTGGAGAATGTTCAGAGCTCTATATTAGAGAAACTAAGCAACCTCTCCACAGACACATGGTTCAACACTGGAGAGCTAAGTCTTCAGGACCAGACTCAGTGGTCCACCTACACCTCAAGGATAATCTTTTGTGGACCAAAATGCTCATATTTTAGACAAAAAAGACAGATAGTTTGATAGGGGGGTGAAGGAATCCATTTATATCAGATGAGAGAAAACAGCTTTTAATAGGGGAGGAAGTTTAAGATTGAAACTATCAAAACTCTACAAGCAATATTAGGCCTCGTTCCCAATCAGTTCCACTCTAATTCACGATTTCATGCATGTGACCAAACTATCTCTCTCGTGAGGTCAGGCAAAGAGCCTGACAACGCTCCACTGTGAGGGGCGAGTAGTTCCAGTCTAATCTGAATGTGGATCTAGGTACAGTACATAATGAAGCCTCATGCACTTTTATAAAATCTGGAGCTCCACACACTCCAGACATTTTTTGAATGCATAAAGATGCCCAGATGAGAAGTGAAATGTCTTCAGCCACAGAATGAAAGTCTTATAGTTTTATCCTGATGCATGCTCAATAATCCAGGTATAAAAGTCTAAAAAAGTTTGGTCTGTGAAGAATGAAGAAGTCTTTCGGAGGAAAGACGAAACGTTTCTATAATTTTTTTATTTGTTTTGTTTTTTGATTGTCCAGAGGAACAGACTTAACTTTTTTTAGATCTTGTTGTTTTGTTTTTTTATGTTTTAACCTTTTATTTTGATTTACCATGTCAAAGTTTGTAAGATCGAATCCTGGCCATGGATATTTCTAGGAGTTTGCATGTTCAGTCCGTGCATGCGTGGGTTTTCTCCAGGTATTACAGTTTCTTCCCGCAGACCAAAAACATGCATGTTAGGCTGATTGGTGACTCTAAATTGTCTCTAGGTGTGAGTGAGAGTTTATGTTTGTCTTGTTTGTTTCTATGTGTCCCTGTGATAGACTGGAAACATGGGTGTCCCCCACCTCTCATACAGTGCTGGATATGGGCACCAGTAACCCCTGCGACCCGAAAAGGAAGAAGAGGGTAAATATAATGGATGGATGGATGTTTATGAATCTTCATCAGCATAAATTTAACCTAACAGTACACAACCATTATGAGTCTCACATGTCTTGCCAGTTGTGGTAAGGTGTTTTCAGTTAGTTTATCCTACTGGAATGCAGGCAAAGTGTATGGATGTTGGAAACGTGATGTCATCTGGGAATTATGTCTTGAGCTAAGATATTGTGTGGTAGTAGTGTTTGTTGTCTGTTTTAAGACAATGTTTGTTTTTAAATGCAGCTATACTGAAAAAAATGTGAGTGAAGCTTGTGAAGTGAGTCCAAATAGAAACGTTGTACAATGCACCATAAATTCTGCATCATTATGATGCTGTAGAAATTAAAGTCCAGTACAGTTCATGTTAGTCCCTAGTGGGCCGATTTTTTATTTTTATTTTTTTGTCTCATGGTAGTTACATCTAAACCATTGGAACACAATCACAATTCAGCTCTGGGAGATTAGCTGTCTATGATCTCCCCTCATGTTGTGTGGAGTTGTTTGTAGACGACCAGAAAGGAGGACACAAGAAAGCTGGCAATGATACAAACAAAAGGTTTTAATTAAATACACGGGCAACTAAATAAGCTGGAAATCCAGGGCAGGAATACAACATTCCCTACCTGAAAATTAAAATTTACTATCCCCGCAGTAACAAAGCCAGAAGAAAAACATGAGCAAATTACACTTGGGCTTGATGAAAAAGCTGGGTAAACAAAATGGCAAACAGACAGACTAACACATCAAGAAGGGAAAAACAGAACCACACACACACACACGCGCGCGCGCGTGTGTGTGTGTGTGTGTATACATACATACAGGCTGACGAGGCATGGGTAGAAACAATGAAGACAATTAGAGGGGCAAAACAGCAGAAAGGTCAAACCACTGGAACACTGATTACCATAAAAGGAAACAGACAAATACTAATAAAGACAATATGACTCACACAGTAAGCACCAATAAGAACAGGAGGTAAACAAAACAGAGTGCATAAGAGGACCAAGTAGTCCTAAACATCAAAGTTAAACCAAAATATGAAATAACTTTTTTTATTGTACAACTAATATACTATCCAGCCATCCATTATCTTTACCCACTTCTTACTATTTGGGTTGCAGGGTTCACTTGTGCCTATGTCCAGCTATCACTGTGTGAGAGGCGGATGGTCTACAGTCCATCACAGGAACACATGGACACAAATGAGACAAACAACCATTCACTCTCTCACTCACACCTAGGGACAATTTAGAGTTACCAATCAGCCTAACGTTTGTTTTTGGTCTGTGGGAGGTAACTGGAGTAACCGGAGAAAACCCATGCATGTACGGCAAGAGCATTACCTTGCCAATGATTCATGCTTCTAGCCATTTATATGTCTAGTGATCTAAGTTTACTTACCTGTACCTTTTGCTGATTCCTTTGAACCTCCTGAGACCTACCTTTTCTTGGACTCCTTGTGTAATTCTGGAAACCTTCTTGTGACCTCAGCTGTCTTCCTTTCCCTCCAACCACTTGCCCACCAGTGACTACATTCCACTATGGAATACCATTGCTCACACAGGATTATTGGAACCAGTGACTCTTCAAACATCATTCACTGACTAGTAAGAACCAGAGGACAATCTAATCAATATCATCCCTGCTGAACTTCAGTGCTGACCCTTCTCATAGCTCCCCATGGTTCCTGATAATTTCCTGTGCTTTCTTCATTGCAAATAAAAGCAATGAACTTGCCTTCCTGTGTTGTGTTGTTCATATTCTATCCTTATGCGATGGGTATTCAGTCCTTGTGATATATATAAAACTGAGTTTGTAGCAGCTCCTCGGACTGATTAAGTCTTTTGGATGAAAGACACAACAGTTCAACAACAAGAAACAATTACCAGGACCTGATGGATCGTCTTTCAGTAGTTGGTTCAGTTCAGTGAGGTCTTTGTAAGTGATGGTCTCCCCTATGACTCAAATACTTTGGAGGAGTTTGTGGTCAACGGAGTGACTGCAAGGTGGCCAAACTATCATCCTTCCACTACCACTACAATTGCTATGAGGTGTTTAAGTTGATAAATGTGGTGCTGTGTGTTACATCATCCAAAAATAAATACATACAACTGCAAACCTGAGTTAAACTGTTGTGTATTTTTCAAGAAGACTTTTTCCAGGTAATTTTTCTAACCAAGTCATGTGGTTCTGATTCTGAAATGCATTCTACCCTCTTGCCCTGGTTCAGTGAAGGTCTGATCCGGTTCTGAAGTCCTCCAAAAGAGAAGTGACAGCTGACCACACACACACAGCCTTGATCCGGTAAGGGACCATCAACCGGGTGATGATGGAAAAACACTTTATGTCTGGTTATGAACTTTTAAGCTGATATAAAGTTGATAAAGCTATCTTTATTTCTTATCTTGTCAGTATCCTTGTTTTTTATTTATTTATTTTTTGGGGGCGGGGGATGCTTTTGGGTTCTTTCATTAGAATTTATTGTGATTTTGGTAATTATTACATTTATTTACTGGTGCTTCCATTCATTGCATTTCCACTTACCTACATTCCTCTGTCATCGGTTCATTCCTCCTCAATGTTTTCCCAGTCAGCCTGTCACGTCCACCTTCTCCATGCTCTTTGGTCACAGCTGCATCCACTTACCTTGTTTACCTTTACGTTCAGTTTGTTTCCATCTCCTTATCAAAAGTGCATTTGAATGTTGTCACTTTCTCAGTCTTTTCCTTTAGCTCTGTATGTTCTCATACCTGTAAGTTTTACAGCCATATTAGCCTTTCTTTTTCCTTTTTTTTTCTTAATAAACAAGTTTTTATTTAGAGCTTTTTTGTGAGTCTACATTCCTTGGTTTCAATTCCTCCACCATCTGTGATAAATCTGATACTTGCTGATAAATTGGATTATCTGGTAAAATTCCTAATACCCTACTTTTCCAAATTCTAAAATGCATTATTTATCAAAATAAGTAAATTTTCAAATATGTTTATTTATTTGACCATAAAATTTCAAATATAGTTAATTCCAAACACCTGGTTGAACGTTCTTTCTGCCTTTGATAAACTCATAATCATCATCATATTCCAGATAATTGAATGGCCTTAAAATATACAGTTGTGCTGCTAAATCAATGTTAGATAATATAAATATTTAAAATTGGTTCTGATAATTCACAGTAACTACTTAATGACAGAATTCAAAATATTTTTTCCCAAATTGGGAGTTTTTTTTTATTTTTATTTTTTTGTGCTAATTGTTTATTGATCTTGTTTGCTGATTTTCATTTTGATTTACTGTATTTTTGTAAGATTTTAGAAGGCAAATTCAGTGTCCCTTTTGATGAGAATTATCTGAGATTAAACATATTCTGCCCTCAAGTGTATAATAAAAAGAGTGAATAAAGTAAATACTGTAGTCTAAATATTGTTGATCGACATAATTGATCCAGTGCTCTTTAACAAGAGCTATTACATGTTGTAAAGTGAGAAAAAAGTACCCCTGTTTCTTATTCCTTATTTTATCTTCTACAATATTCAGACTAAAACTGCTTCATTCTATTTTTGTATTCCTGCCAATAAACATCAAGTTTTTATACTCAACATCTTGTAGGGCCAAATTATCCACTTTAGATATTTTTTGATTCTGTTATAAAACTTTCTTGTTCATCAAAAAGTTCAACTATTAATAATATTAATAAGAGTTCAGCATAGCTAAAATACAAATGATAGATATGTCTGTGAACTAACGTTAACCAAGTGTTGCAGCAGATAGCAGAGCCTGCAGGAATGGAGCGCAGCTATGCAAAATACATAAATGATTACAGCACCATCTGAATCATTTCATAAATATTAAACCTAACCGAAATCTATCTTTTCTAGTGATCTGGAGAAGAAGCAGCGTGGCTGGAACCTCATGGGGCCAGCAGAGCATTTGCTGGGAAACGGATCGGTGGGTCTGATGGAAATGGGTCATCAGGCTTGGTGTATCAGGGTTCTGCTTTGTTAAAACCAGCATGCAGTAACCTGGCTTGGGCTCTCTATCTGACACTCACACACATACACACATACACATTGTAGAGGTGATCCATCACTGCAAAGAGCTGACAGGTGTGGAGATGAGACCAATGTGCAACTCTGGCCTGTGTCCGCTGCTCAGAGACCCTGCACCTGGCTCATATGGAAGATGTGTTAGCTTGGTCTTGTGAGAATGTATGTGGGTGCTGAAGAGGTTGAAGGATTAGCATCAGCCTCAGTGACATCTAGATAAAATATTTCTCAGCAAATGGACTCTGGCAGTAGCAATCTGCTTCCTGCCGCTCACAGTTTTCTTTTTTTTTGGATTCATCATAACTGTAACCTGTGAATGTGTGCACACATGGACAGATATGCCAGGACATGGAGAGCTGAAAGAAACATGTCATTTACTAATTTAAACCTGAATGCAGAAAAACAGACTAACAATGAACTTTTTTTTTTTTTTTTTGCAAAAGCAGTCAGTGAATATATTTTAAAGGGGACTCTGTGAGTATAATTTACCTCAAGCAGAAGACAACATAATGCAGTTACAGTAAAACAAGGAAGAGTAACATTTTTATTGAAAAATGTCACATTAAAAAATAATTTAAATGAACTCAAAAGATTGTTTTAAACAAAAAACACAGCAGCTAACATTATTTTGAACAATTCAACTCTTGTATTGTTCTTTTATTTTCATCTTTCAAAAACAAATCCTATTTACCTTTCATTCACCAGCATTCCCAGTAGTTGAAGACTTTTTTTTTTTTTAACATGTATCTGTTTTGGTGTTGAAAGTTTTAAAAATGTGCCTATACTACAAAGATCACAAGAACTGAGGATATTGTATTAGAATATCATTAAAACCTGGTATGTTTGGTAACAAAATTCACTAACGACTGATGATGCATCAACTTTCTGAAGGAATGTTCCTTATTGTTGATGGATAATTTACCCATTACTGGTTGTGACTTAGGGCAGCAACTGGTAGGGCTGCTGCCTCATAGCGAGAAGGTTGCCAGTTCAAATCCCGGTCCGGGGGCCTTCTTGGGTGGAGTTTGCATGTTCTCTCTGTGTTTGCATGGGTTTTCTCCAGGTACTCCAGTTTCCTCCTCCCACAGACATGCATGTTAGGCTGACTGGTAACTCTAAATTGTCCCTAGATGTGAGTGAGAGAGTGAATGGTTGTTTGTCTCATTTGTCTCTATGTCCCTGTGATGGACTGGAGACCTGTCCAGGGTGTCCCCTGCCTCTCGCACAGTGATAACTGGACACGGGCACCAGTAAGCCCCGCAACCCGAAAAGGAAGAAGCGGGTAAAGATTATGTAAAACAACAAAAATTGAAAGTTTGTCTTCTCTATCAAATAATAAATAATTGAAAATATGAGATTGATCCCAATTTCTTCCAGATTTTCTTTCAGGTGCATGAAACATGACAATATCCCAACATAAGATATAATATGAAACATCATAATAAATTGATCATTTTGATGCTCTTGTCAGTTTCCTCGTCCGCCTTTTGGCAACACGGTGCTGTAAACATCCTTGACTGGAAGCTGCAGTTTGGCAGAGGGCTTTCAGTCGGATGTTTGCAGCTTCTTATTGCCTCAAACCAAACCCATCCAAAAATGGCACTAGTTTATGTCAGAGAGGAGCTGATGTTAGTAAAATCAAATGTCATAAACCTGTCACCTGCCAGGATATGGTTAAGAGAAAACATCCTATAATGTTGGAGCAGGCAGTTAATGAGCTGTATACCAACTTATTGAGATATTTAAATTTGTTGACGAGAAGACTGTCTCCAGGCATGTAAACATCCTACACTCTCAGCTGTGTTGTCATGGAGCTGGGAGAGGGGTGTTTACTCTTCTGGGGATGGAGACACATCATCAAGATGATGCCTTGCTCATTAGTCACTTATAAAACAGGATCACACAGGTCAGTGTTTATTAGTAATTGATCATTTTAATTCCTGGATTCAAACTGCCTAACCTGCTAAGCACTGCTGAGTAAAGGAATAAAAACTTATCCTGATGCTTGTAGGTTTTTTTTTTTTGCTAAGCTAAAATGAGGAAATTTAGGGGACTGTGCCCACACATGACTCTGTATTAGTTTAAACAAACATGTAACACAGATGCCTAAAATTGTTTTTAATACGACTGGAAGAGATCTTTTCTTTGTCCACACAACATTCAGTCAAGCATTCTTCCAAACTAGAAGTTTGTCATTACCTAGTGTGATACTTGCACCAGGACTGACGTCCAGATTAGATTACTCTGCCCCGGCCACATCCCATCAGTTATTTATTAACCCCACTGTCCTCTGCCGTTGCACTTCTAAACAATAATTTATGGAGATGTAGTGCACTGATAGGCCTTCTGTGTGTGTGTGTGTGTTCCACCTGCAGGAAGAGATGCGTCAGTCAGTAGCGCCTGCAGAGCCGGTGCAGTACTACTTCACCTTGGCCCAACAGCCTGGAGCCGTACAGGTGCAAGGTGCACAGCAGGGTCAGCAGCCTGTCACGCAGACTGCCACGACCATCCAGCCTGGACAGATCATCATCACGCAGCCACAGCAAGGACAGGTACTTCGAAGAAATTTGTCAAAACATCAAGGACGCATGGAAACGTGTAAAGAAGTAACCGCAGACATGAAACCACAGTGTGATGCTCATTCAAAGAACAAAATGAGACCTTCTTGGTACTTTGTTGAATATGGGGATTTTGTGTCTTAGAACATGTTCATGTCCCCGTAACAGCACTTTGAGTGGAACGTTTTGACTTGGTGTGAGGTAACTGCTGCAAAAGGCTCTTCACTGGAGTTATCCTTTCTAGTTTTGTTTATTCACATTTCGGGACTGGCTCCTCTTGAACTAGCACATATAACAGTATACCAGCAGACAAGTGCAGGTCCCGTACAATAAACATTGGATCTTGATTTACAGATCATCGTTGGTGTCTTATTTAGTTAGCAAATGTAAAATTGGTTTTCAATTGAAATAAAGTAGCAAGGTGCACACAGACAATATACAGCTGTATTTTTCTATAATTAAAAAAGAGAAATGTGTTGCCTTAAGATAAGTAATGCAAAAACCCAACAAATGTGTTATACTCTAAACTACATTTCAGCACCCCTAAAACAAACTGAAAGTCACAGTAACATGCACAATATTCTTCTTGTGCAGTCATGGAAACACTGCCATTTTCTTCCATGCTTATGATGCTTTCATCAATCAGTGAGATAATTCATAGTTCATCCAGTTGTCTCTTCACATGATTCATTCCCTACAACCTTTTCTGCTCTTTTCCAGCTTGTTTTCTGCATGTCAAGGTGCTTCATGCTGCTTTGAGCTGAGCTGTTGTACTTTTTGTGCCTTTTGTGACTCACTGTCCTGCTGCAGCACAATTTGACACCAGCCCTATGTTGAGTCCATCACTGACTGTTTACTGGGTAACATAAAAAAGTCAATTACCAGTAAATTGCTTCTAATTAAATCCCCTGAAAGATTAGTACCTACATGTTTTTCAACTTTGGAAATTCAATGGCATCTGCAAGGTTTCACCACAATCTCTGTTATTGCTTCATTTATTTTGGATGTCTTTTTCCTCATTTCATGTTAAAAGCAAAGGTTATCTTTTCTTTTATCTTAAGCGTACAAATAAGAACAGATTAACGTAACTTAATCACAAATTGTTTGAGTTTTGATTAGCAGGTATTTTTAGAGATTGAAAATCTTAGATGGGACAATATCAATCTTCATTAGCACTTTTTTCTATGTTTGGATTATATCCCTCTAAGTTAAACAACTTACATTAGAATTTGTAAACCTGCAGCTTAATGTTCTTGAGCTTACTGTGGATATTTTAAGAAGGGAAATGCCAATCATTCTGTAAGTGACTGAAGCTAAGTGGTTTACACCTGTAAATCATGCTCAAACAAGCTAAATCTTTTAAATTCTCTAAACAAAGAATAAAAAATAAACTGTCCAGATGACCTGATTGGACATTGTTGGACTAACTCTTTTTTTTGCCTTTCAAGTACATTATGCACAGTAATAGCGATAATCACCCGGTGAAGACGTTTTATCTGCAAAGGTTGAAAACAGCATTGCCATCCCTGTTTGAAGAAGCTCATAAAAGTGGCAATGATTAAAGCTAATGTAGCCTGCAGACGTCCACATGCCAGCAGCCTCTGCTTTATTAGAGAGGCAAGAAAGTGTTTACTTTGACATTTTTCAAAAGTTAGAGAAGATGACCACCCACTTTCTGTTGGGGATGTAAGTTTCAGAAAAGACCTGCATCATCTTAACGCTCAAAAATACTGCGTCAGTGATAGTTCTCCATTTTTATTGCGCCCACAGTCCTCTTTAAGCAACAGCCAAGTTGGCAACAAATGATAAGGGTTCTAATGTAAATTCTTTTCAGGAGGATTTATTTGATGCAGATATCTCTGTTCAGACTTTGAGAACTTTAGCCTTGGATTTGAATAAAAGAAGCCCCTGAAAATAGGAATTTATGTGATTTTTTTATTTTATTTTTATACAAAACACTTTTGTTTGATATTGTTGACAGAAAGAAAAGTTCAAATGAAGCAGTTAGGTATTTACAAAACTACAAAATTTAAATCAGCTGGGAAAGTTGCAATCTGCATGTGACCCTTTTTTAAGCTTCTGTGCTTTTTGTTTTAGATTATTCCCTTGATTTACTGGTGTTTATTATTATTATTATTTTTATATTTTAAATGTATTTCATAAACACGCCCTTCAATTTGTTGTTGCTTGATGCCGTTGTTTCCATTCTAATGCTTAAAGCTTCCTATGCATACTTCTCCAGTCATGCTTGCGTTTGTGTTGAGTTGTTGCAATCGCTGCCCTCTCACTGTGTCTATCTTTCTCTCATTTTCCCATTCTATTCTGTCGGCCATCAGATGTTGCAAGGTGCCACCATGCAGCAGTTACAGCAAGTGCAAGTGCAATCACAAGGCACACCCATCACGGTAAACACACATGCCTTTTTTTAATGCTCACTGACCACACGCATAAAGACCACGACTCGGTGCTGCAGCCCTGTAGGTGACTGCCCCCGCAAACTGCTGCTCAGGTGACAGGTCTCCAGGGGTGACTGCTGAATGAGATCAGATGGCCTTTCCTAGATAATATGACAGTCGGAAGAGACATAGAGGACATGAAACCAATGAAGTCATGTCTTTTGTGCCTGCTTTAATTTAACCTTTTATTTCAGAAGCTTTAGTAATGTCCCGATAACACTAATGTTTGTGTGATGCCCTTTTCTCCACTTTATTTCTGTTTTCCCCCTTCTTTCTTTTAAGAATGCGCCTGTCGCCATGCAGGTGGGTGAGGGCCAGCAAGTGCAGATTGTCCAGGCTGCAGCAGCCCAGGGTCAACAGACAGCACAAGCCCAAGGCCAGACCATGCAGGTCATGCAGCAGATCATCACCAACACGGGAGAGATTCAGCAGATCCCGGTACGATGGGTCAGACTGGAAAGAACAGGCGTTGGGGTTAGCTAAAGTTAAGAGAGAAAAATATTCAAAGCGGGAGAGTAAGATAAGATAAGCTAGAACTTTCAAGGTCAAGGTTCTTTATTGTCATTCACATCACATGTGGTGCATGAGGTGGAACGAAACTGTGTACACAGGGTCCCACTTTATTGATCTTTTTGATAGAACTTTATTGATCCCGCAGGAAATTGAGAAGTCGAGGCAAAGTAAAATTTTATTTATTTATTTATTTATTTATTTATTTATTTATTTATTTATTTATTCATTTCATTTAATTTCCAATAAAAACA
>JARVGS010065901.1:0-11184 GCA_031762315.1 Hypsolebias antenori
CACACACACACACACACACACACACACACCACCACCACCACCACCACCTCTTGTCATTCTTTGTGTTCCTGGTGACATTCAGTGGATGCTGTTTTGATGTGGAAGCAAGCAAATGGGGTGAAAAAAAGAGAGAAGAAAGAAAGAAAAAGCTGATGGGAGAAAGGTTTATGTCTGGGGTGGGGTGGGGTGGGGGGGTGGGGGTGGCAGCAGAGCAGAAAGAGGAGAGGGATTAGAAGTGGAAAAGCCCAGTGGCCAGACAAACAACCAGTGAACTGGAGAGAAAAAAGAGAGCGATAAAAAAAACAAAACAGTGTGAGACAGAAAGCAAACACAGACAGAGACTGATGCTGACAAACAGCCAGACAGGAGAGCCATGCAGATACAGAAAACAAACAAACAAACAAACAAAGAGTAAGCAGTAAGAGGCAAGCCAAGGGCACACGCAACACCCAGCGGCACACAGACACAATGGAAATCCAGGCGGAGAGTGGCCCAACGACACAGGGCAGGATGTGAGAGCAGGTAGCAGGCAGAGGAGACAGACATGTGTCGCCATGGTAACACTGAAACCAGTGAGTAAAGAGAAAAAGGAAAAGAAAGGTGGTGATGCTGTGTGGGTTAGGATGGGGGGAGAGGTATAGGAAGCATGCTGTCCCCATGGTAACACAAACGAAGGGATCCTGCGAGAGAAGCGAGGCTGACACAAGACAACAAAGGACTCATTAAGAAAGTGGGGAAACCTCGCTCTCCGTATCCAAGCGTCCCCTCCATCTCTCTGCAGCTCCATTTACACCACCATGTTTACGTTGTGTGTTTAAAGAAAGCCAAATTACTGCCACTGAAGTACCAGATTGAAAAACTCAGTCTTTAGCAGCGGGTTTTATTTTTGAGATGAAGACAAGCGCACCGTTGAGGAAAAGCCCTGATGGATGGTGTAAATCGTTACAGCTTGTAGCATTATTCTTGGTTGGATGGCACACAAGGCAATCTGTTGTCTTATCGTGTGTGTGAGACAAGGCCAGATTCCAGGATCGTAGCTGAGCCAATTCGGCAAAGACAATCGCATTCAATTGAGATAAAGCCTCGGTGGAAATCATGTAGCTGGGAAACTTCCCCAGAACGCTTATCAGACGCTGGTAATTACTCTTCGGCAAACATGCCAGCAGATTTGCAACTATTGTACCTCTTCATCAGAGCGCTGTGAAAGCAAAAGCACTTGTGGCAGAAACGTGACGAAATGAGTCAAGTTGCTTGACCTGAATGTGCCGCTGACTACAGAAACTGTCATTGCCATGAAAAAAAGAGTCACCAAACGCAGCTTGAGGATTTACCCTGAAAGCTTGGAGCAACAGCAGGGTCTCAATGAGCCCTCTGTCACTGAACACAACTGAGCTCAACGTGGAAAAAACACACAGAGAGCCAGCAGCAGCTAATCAGCAGTCCTGCAGCCACCTCTTGTTTTCGAGGATGTCATGTCGAGCCACCGCTAATCTCAGGCCCCATCCATGCTAAAATGGTTTTTGTGTTCACGTAAAACTTATTTTTTAATCATAGTTATTGTTTCAACCTTGTATTCACACAGAAACTGTGTTTTAGGAGCCCCTGAATGGTTTTCTTACTAACTGGAGCACAAAGTGAGAAACTCTTGAAACACCACAAAATTCACCAAACGTCATAAAACTTTGTCTTTTGATTTTGCTGTGAATAATACGAACTCAAACACTGAAAAAAAAACATACATAAATAAATAATTTTTAAAAAGTACTATGATAGCAATGTGCAACACAGAACTGTACTTACCAGGTACGCACATGCTATGTATACAAGCGTATTTGATACGTAGAAACAAAAGCAACAACTGTTTTAAGAAAAGAGATGTTCCTTTGTGGAAAAAAAATCAGGACATTTTTACAATGTACAGGTAGTCCTAGACTTACGACGGGGATCCGTTCTCACGCGGCGTCGTAAACTGAATTTGACGTAAGACGGAACGTACGTAAATACATATGACATACCTGTTTTACCAAGCGCGTAAACCGACTTTCGACGTAAGTCCATGGTGATGGCCTTCCTTTTCTTCGATGCATTGCCATCAGAAGAGTCCTCCTTGCGTTTTGGTAGCCATAATGAAGGGCTAATGAAGAGCTAATGGCCTACCGGGATGCTAACGATGCCATCCTCCTCCGTTCAGTACGTATTCCTCCGCCGCTGCACCGCGTAACTGTATTCTTCCGCCGCCGCGTTACGACGTTTAACGTCGTAAAACCAATATAAAAACAACGTAAAACTGAACGTAACCGCGTAACGTGAATAAGGGAGATGCCGTCGTAACTACGAAATGTCATAAGTCGAGACCGTCGTAATCCGAGGACTACCTGTATACAAAAAAACAAACAAATAAACAAAAAAAAAAACAGGTTGAAACAACTCAATGTATCTATAAAATGTTCCAAATATGTTGACAATGACACATGCTCAATAATATGTCACATATCATTGGGTACTTTTAAGTGGGTGTACTGTAATTCCCAAGCTTTTCTAAAGGGTATACTCTGTATACCCGCGTATCACATAGACTACACCAATGCCGGTGCTGAGTTCACACCTTAGAGATTTTACCTCTCGGATCGCTTCAGAGGAAAGCTTAGAAAGTGATAGTTTAAAATCCTTTAAGTGTACTGTGGAGCTTTTATAAGAAACCTGCAGTAGAAATTACTTGTAGCATTTGTAATCCATTAAGCCAAAGTCCTCTCCAGAAGGAGACAAGCTAAAAGCTGGTCAGAGCAGAAAATTCTTATGTCTTAAAACCGCTCGAATCGCAAAACTTTTATGGCAGTTCACTGAACGTGGTTTTATAAAACAGCATGCTGCCATCAGTTTAACATTATAGGATTAGTTACACAAAAATCTGTTGTCTGTAAGCGCAAATAAAAGGCGCTGAAGCAATTCTGGTGCAACTTGGGGTTACTTCCTACAGAACTATCATGATTTTACCATGTGGTGTGAAAATGACCTCATTAAGGATGTTTATAAAATAGAGTTTGCATGAACGGCTATGAATATTTAGGAAAGGAGTTGCTTTAGCTGTTAGCTCATCAATCTTGTTCGAACTAAACTTTACTTCTCCAAACTGAGGTTGTTTAAAGAGCGATGCACACCAGTTAAGATACTAATTGTTCACCTTCAACCACACTTCAAAAATTGGAACAATCACTTTTAAGACAGCAGGAATTTGCTTTTGAACTTGTGGTTAGCTCTTCTCTGAGAAAACTTTGGCCTGATATTCCAAACGTCTACTGCAGGTAAGACATTGATTACTGACAACAGCTCCACAGAAAATCTGAACTTTCCCTTTAAATGTTAAAGCTAGTTTATGACAGTCTGCGCACCATCGAAGAAGTGAACACATGCAAAGCTCTTTAAGAGCTTTTTGACAACTATCAAATGTGGAAATAATTGAATTGAGAAGTAATTATTTGTTCAAGCTTCAACCATTAAAAACTTTTGTTTTCAATTGATTATTCATAAATCTTTCCTCTACTGTTGTTAAACAAGTCTAGATTTTCAAAACTTACAAGAAGGAATGATTACAAAAGCTTTAAGGCTGAATGAACCTCTTAAAAGTAAGAAATCTCATTACACCACTAATCTGTGTTTGGTTTTTCTGTCAAATCTTGTTGTAGAGACAAAACCTGGTGTTGGTTTCTGTTTTTGCTCCCTGTTTGTTATTCAGTGACTAAGCAATCGGGAGGCAGGATCGCTCTGAGCGTTCACTTCATGTTTCCACAGCGGGATGGATAAATAAAACGTGCTGAGTGTTGTTTACGTGCAGCTAAAGGCCTGCTCAGAGTCACACTTCTCCTCGGTGAAGGGACACAAAGTGATCCTGGAATACGAACAAGTCGGCGCTGACGTGTGAACAAGACTCATGTCATGTAAAATGCAGACGCGGCGCTCAGGTGAGCGTTAGAAACAACCTGACATGGCCGTGCAGGTAAACGGCTCAGTATCTGCCTTCGCCTAATCTGACATTAGTCTTTAAGCTCACCATCCCCCTCTAACAGAGCTCAAATTAGTTGTGTTTTAATAACAACGCCAAAATAAAGTTATGCATATTGTTAACTAACCGGGCAGGATTGATTCCTATTTAATGGTTCTTTGCAGCTATTATTCCGTTTTTCCATTTCGTGACAGACACTTTCACGAGCAAATTCCCTAAGCCTCTGAAAAATGTCAAATCCGTCTTAGTAGCTACAGCAGCTGATGTTCCCCTGATCCAAGAGGGAGGATAAAACCTCGCGAAATCAAGCAAGAAAGGAAAAAGGCTGCAGAAAAATGTGATATTGTGCAAGAGTCCCGGTGCGTTGTGTCTGTTACCGTGTGATGAGAAGACTGATCCAAACAAATGCAGACAGTGAGACAAAGCATTTGGCAAAATTTACGCTTAAAGACAACAGTCATGTTCCCACAGCATGTGTTTGCTTTTCTCAGGAAGGGTGGAGACCACTGGCTGGTGGTGTCGGAGCCCAGTTTACATCAGGTGGTACTAACAAACTGGAACCGCAGCAGGCTATTGTCCATGCATATGCAGGGTGAATTCACATCCACTGAGGTGGCATCATCTCCTCTTCCCATACACTTCCACCGATTGTCGGCAGAGCTCACTGAGCCGGGGGTCAGGAGGATTTCCACTGATTACAAAGAGCCAGCTGATCCTGTAAGGTTTCCACACTCCCGCATTGTCCCAGTCTCCCAGCAGAACGACATCCTAAACCTTTCACCACGGCAAATAAAAATACAGCCTGTACTGGTTTGAACTTCAGACTCTGCATGGCCATGTTGCACAACATATACACAGTACTGAATGTTTTGTTTTAAAGATGCACTAAAAGTTGTGCTGGGTAAGGACCACCCAACTTTTAAAAACACAGAGTATCATAATCCATCGTTTATCGCAGGGGTTATGTTCCAGGCCTCCCCGCAATAGGTGAAAATCTGCGAAGTAGGAACGCTATATTTATTTTAGTATTTATATATATATATATATATAAAGTCTTCATAAACCTTTCCCATACTCTTGCAATGTTCTAAATTCTTAAACCTACGTCATTTTAACAACATACGTTCAGTACAGCTCAATTTTACTCACCAGCTCTGCAGAACACAGCGGTTCAGTTCTGTTTGACAGCCCTACCCTGCCGGACCTACCCTGCTGGTTCTGGTCGACTCTATGCAACCTTTGAGCACCAAAATGCTTTTAGAGGGAGCCGGATCTTCAGATGGCCAGATAACGGAGTCTAAATCTGGATGGGGGAGGTCCCGGTGGGCTCTGGAGAAGGCATCGGACCTCCGGGCAGTGCCTCCCGGCACAGGAGGCCTCGTGGGCGGGCAGGGCCACTCAGCTTGACTAGTGAGTCGGGAGGTTTGGTTCCCGGTTGGTTCCATGCGGCTCCCTGTCTCTGCTGGGCACCTAAGTCACTATGAATAAAGACTGAACTTTTTTGGAGCAGATCAAAGTTTTCCCTCTATTTCAGCAGGAGGCAATGGCTGGAAGCACTGTTGGCTTCTGGGAAATGTAGTCATTTTGAGTGGTGATAGGCTTATTGAGAGAAAACTACAAAATGGTGACAACTGTCAGAAGTATTTTTTTCGTTAATAATAATAATGCAATGATGATAAACTCAATATATTATGTAGCTTTAATTTATTCTGGGACGCCATCTTCCTCCTAAAATGTCTTATTTAAATGCATACTGCCATGAGTAACAAAGGAATGGAGCTGCAGTTTAATAAACTAAATTAGACTGATTTTGATTTTAAGAATTTAGCTAAATCTCGGTCTGCAGATCCATTTGGAGTCAGGGTGACTTGAACAAAAACGGATGGATTAGTCATTTGTCATGGATGGCTTTTATTATTTGTAAACTGTTGAGAAATTTGAGCTAAATTTCAACATGTTTTAAATGCAAACAAAGAGAGTATTTCAACTTTAGTCTGGTTTTATAATCTGCTAATTCATTGATCCTGGTGAAAACAAAAACCTGCCTTAAATTGAGCTTAACAGCACTAAGCCCCAATTTATCTCTGTAATAAAATTTGGTCTGACTGTTTGATTCGTAGGGTGTTAAATGTGTCATGTATGGCCTCAGTAATCTTACATACAAAGTGAAGGAAAAGGCTGGAGCAGCAGGTTATGCAGCCTTTTCTCCCAGTGATGGCTTCATGCCAGGCCAGTGTGAGTTTTCTCCTGAAAAGGAGCGTGCTCAGTTTCCATCCCTGCATGTCAGAGCCTGAGGAGGATGATCCCTCTGCCTCTGTAACATCTGGACACTGGTCCATTACATGGCAAAATGTAGTTACGAGTCAGGACTGCATGAAAGCATCAGTGCTTTGCTCAGCCATCGATACAATATCTGAACAGAAAAGCTCTTAGCTCTTTGCAGCTTTAATTAGCTGTCAAAACATTGCCAAAGCAAGGTCCTCTAGCTCTCTCTTTTATTTTATATTTCCTAAAACAATGTCTGCTTCTTTTTGTGTAGAACACAGATAAGGCAAGCAATGGCTGGATTACTCAGTCTGAGTACAAGTTGTTTACATAAATCAGTTCCTGTAGCACAAACTCTTAATTACCTTTATTATTATGTTGTCAAAATGCTGAACAACAATTACTTCAGTGCTGTCTTTATATTTATTCAAACGCAATAAAATAAAAATCATATTCCAGCATGCAGTACCAAATACTTCCTGTAGGTGGCAGTAACTTAAAGCTGTGTTTTGACATTTAAACAGCTTTTAGGTGTCTTAAGTGGGCACAATGAGCATCTAGAGCGGCTGAAATATTCAGTAAAGGTTTATCTTTACTCTCAGTATTTTAAAACTTTAGCAAACACTGATGTTTTTACTATGAATAACTTAAAATGTGAATTTTGCTCTGCTTTCTAGTGGACTAAAATGTAATAAGATTAATCCTTGTAATGTTTTCTAAAGACAGAACTGTTAGAAGTGATGCTGACTGCAGGCCCTCTGGGTTTGGCCCCCTTCAGACTATTTCTGCAAACGTTTCTCGCAAGGCGTAATTCACAGCTCATAATAATAATAACACTGAACCGAGATGTGGTGTTGTGATTTAGCAGAGCAGTGTGGCACTTTGGAATGCCAAGTTTGTGTTATTTACAACCTATAGTTTTTCCATGTGATGGGGCAGGGGGGGCTCCACTACAAAGTAAAGGAAGTGCTGCTCCTCAGGAAAATTGGCCATTTTCTTCTCTAGGGATGAATAAACCATCTGAAAGGAAGGGGATGTGGTTGTGTTGTTTGTTTTGTGCCATTTTAGGAGGGTGAGGATAACCTGAGTGTGACCTGCAGGTCAAAGGAGACCCAAAAAGAAAAGTTCAGGAGAAACACAATTATGCAATTATGTGAGTTAGCTGTGCTGCCTGAAGAAATTTGGAGGTTTTAATGTAAACTTGGCATAAGTGCATGAGGCGTTTGGGGTTATTGGAATTCCAGGCCTATCTGTGCAGCCCTCCCATATGTGTGTAACTGCTGGGCTGCACCCGCAACATGACTCTCAAACAAAGATTTCCAGGAACTGATTCAAACGTTGACTTCTATCGCGCCTGACTTTGCGTGCCAACAGAAAAGTTTTACTTGCGTTTGTGTTGTTGGGTTTTCCAGGGAACTTTTTGGTGATGATGTTTTTTTGGAGGACAGCGAGAGGCGGCTTTGTTATGACAGGGTTCACACACATCAGCAGGAAACAGCCACTTCCTTTAAGGAGTGCCCAGAGGGGTCCAGTTGGTGTCGGGCCTGTTCTGATGGATACGAGGGGTGTGTTGCCTCGGTGGTCCACCTCTGGACAAACAGTCACACACCTCTCTCTCTGCAGGGCCTGGGTGTGAAAACACGAGCAGCTGTGGACCTAACCGTCTTCTCTCTTTAGAAGAGACGCCAACTCCTGAACTCCTCTGAGCCAGGCGGGGATATTTCTGCCTTCATCGTGTGCAGAGTTGCTCACTCCTTCGTGTGAAATCTAGCTTTGATGTTCTGAGCTCCACCCATAACATGCTGCTAACATCTTGAAAGTGCTGCATTAGTAGAAGGGGTGTAATTTGGACTTTAATGTTGGTTAAAGCAGCCACGTGCTACAGATGTTGATGCTGTCTGAGTCCAGCTGCAGGGGAACAGGAGCCTAAATGGTATTTGAACAGCAAACTTTAAATCACATCATTTATTGTGCCACTGTTGCTTTTATGAACACACAAAAATCCAAAACTTTGGTTCAAAGTAAAAGTAAATTATGCTTTGTTAAAGAAAAGCTAATTTTTGTAGAGATGTACAATATTGGATTTTTGACCAAGATACGATATGCCGATATGTTAAAATTGATTAGACCAATAACCGATAGCAATACTGATATTTTTTTCCCTAGACTACTTACAGAGACTACATAGCTTTCACTGCTTTGGAATTAAAATAATACATTATCCTGCATGGTCTTTGCCAGTTTGACCTGCTACCAAATGCAGATGCCAAAAAGGGGGCTGAAAATGATGTAACACTTCACCGTGGATTATGTTTAATGTCAAATTTAATGTCCAATGTCCGATATTTAGCTTTATGCTAATATCGGCTGATACCATGCTGATAATATCATGGATCCCTAAATTTTTCAGTAAACTACCAGTAGTTTAGAACCTGTAAGCAGATTTCAATTAAACTTGCAGAAAGTAATGACTAGATGTGCATTTACAAGTAATAAGCCTTTAGATCCAGCCTGATTCAATATGGCTGCCACAGCGAGGTGATCTCAGCTAATGCAACACATGGCTACAAGTCAGTTTATTTTACACATAAGTTGAAATTTGGTGTGGTACTAGCTGAGAATCAACTCTAGCTTGCACTTTAAAAGCTAACTTAAGGTAAGATAAAACTGTTTTTGAAAACTTTGTCAACTAATATTGGAGTCCACACGGTTTGTCTTTTAGCAAATTATCTCATCAACCAGTGAACACATTTTATTAAAACTCCCAGAAACTAATCATTACGTTTTCTTCTACAATTGATTAACTCACAAAGTTCACCATATTCAAGATGACCGTCACAACGCACTGACCTTAGGAAACACAAAAATGGATATAACATAGTTACTTTACAGATACAAGGCTGAAAGTTGGTAGTAGCTGAGAGTTAACCACTGGGCTGAGTTTCATGAAACTCTCAGAAAGTAATCACTTGATATATTTGACCAAATAACTAATAATTAATCAACTTTATCCACCACAAAAATGGCTATTCCTCAGTCCAATAAAAAAAATTGAGCTAAAATGTGACATAGTAGTCACTGAGAGCCATCCCTAACATACACTTTGAGCACTCTGAAGAAAACTTCTTAACATTTAAAAAATTTGTCATAAAACACATGATTTTACACATTTTGTCACATAACTGGCCTTTTTTTTAATTGGTCAAATTGAAACAGGAAGTGACATCAAAGGGGAACTCCCTGATCTTTGTTTATTAAAATAATGTTTTTTTTTTTAGCTCTGACTCTTTCTGGTCTCTCTGACAGTGACTCAGAATAATCTAAAGAAACATCAGATTCTTGTCTACTAACTGTGTTGTTAGCCACCGTAGCATCGCTCTGTTCACATTTTATTTATCTACTTTTTTTAAATAAAATTTATTAATTAAAAAAAAACTATACAAAACAATAACGATAAGAATACAATACATGCAGGCCCTTTGTCATCACTTCCTGTTTCTGAGCATGCAGATATCTCATTAGTTGTTCATCGCAGCAGCTTTTTTTGCAATGTTATTATAGAAAATGTTTTCTTTCCAAAAATGCATCCATATTTATTACAAAAAAAATGGATGTCACAGGCCCTTTAAATCTCACAATATCACATAAGATTGCACATAACATTTAATAAAAACTTTTTGTTTAATGGTTTAACAAAAATAGCTCTAACTCGGTCATTTCCCAACCTTGGTGCAGTTTATTTTCTTGCCACAATACTGTCAGCTACACTTTTTCACAAAAAATACATATAAACAATAAAAATATATTGTGCTATATCAAAAGGTTTTCTATTAAAATGACTTAAAAATCAAACACACCTTGTTTTCATGCAAAAACAAACACCAATTTAAGACATGATGCCTTCAATGATGAGAAAATACTGGAAAAATAGATTTTCTAATAGAGTTTTCAATTTAAAATAAAAAGCATCAGTACTTTGGCAGGAGTACAAGGAGGTTTAGCCAACGGGAGGAGAGTGAGTGCTTGTTGTAACAAGATCAGCAGTAATGAAACTCTTCATGCTCAGTCCTTATCTGCCTCACAGCTGCTGCGGCTGAGCTTGAATATACTGTACATTGTCATTTTTTGATTTTTTTCCCCACCCTTGCAACTCCACCTCATGATTTTGCATGCCTGACACACTGCTGGAGGCAACAGTGCCACTACATTTGTTAGCTGCTGTCCAACATTAAAGACTCTGCATGTTTTCCATGTCGGGTTGTAATCTGTGGTGGAGCATTGATTCTGCTGAGGTGTGGCATGTATCACAGCATAAACAGTCACAACAAACCCATGAGTCATCAGTCTGCTCAGACCTTAAAACTCCTTCATACTTTAGAACAAATAATGAAAATCCTCTGGAGAAGACGGTATAAAAACATTTTTAGGGGATTTCAAGAAAAATAACAAACATAGCAGAGCCATGGTTCTTTTAAAAAGAACATTTATTAACTATTCATGATTCTGAAGCGTTGCAGAGCATCTGCAGTGCTGTAGTCTGAATGTTTCATTAGCACCCTCCTGGAAACTCTCAGAGCAATGTTCTTTTAGTAGGTTGTTTGCAGCACTTCTGAATAGGCAGTATCTTACCTGTTGTAGACAGAAGTCAGACTAATTTCAGTTTGAAGAATCAGGGAGAAATACGGTAATCACGGAGGAATCACTAATAGCTGAGGTGTACCGGAGGGCCAAGCGGTCTGCAGCCTTGGCTGTTTCTGAGGCAAAAGCTCAGATGTGGGAGGAGTTCGGTGAGACCTTGGATAACAACTCTCGATTGGCTCCGAGGAGATTCTGGCAAACCATCAGGCGGCTGAGGAGGGGAAAGCAGCACTTTACTAACACTGTATTCAGTAAAGGTGGGCTGCTGTTGACCTCAACCA
>JARVGS010065945.1:0-11170 GCA_031762315.1 Hypsolebias antenori
GTAAGTCCGGATTTTCGGCCGTAACTCGAAACCGAAAGCACATGGCAGCCGTAACGTCTTTTTAAACACGTTTTTTTTTCAATGTAAAACACCTAGAACGTTCTTAGAACGCCGTTTTAATGTGTTTCCAAGCAGTTAGTTAACAGAATACCCTAAAAAAAATTTTGAAAAAAACATAAAATGCTGCATAAAAAAGACGACGTAAGGAGTGATAACGGCGCTGGGGGCGGCGCCGTAAGTCCGAGTTGCCGTAAGTCGATGGCGCCATAACTCAGGGACACCCTGTATGTATGTATGTATGTATGCATGTATGTATGCATGCATGCATGCATGTATGTATGTATGTATGCATGTATGTATGCATGCATGCATGTATGTATGCAAGTATGTATGCATGTATGTATGTATGTATGTATGTATGCATGCATGTATGCATATATGTATATATGTATATATATATTTTTTTTTTTTCACAAAATCCCAAAATTTTACAATTTCCCAAAATCACCATGAACAGGGTGAGTTTTTTTTTTCCCCCTCTCCTACTCCTCATAAGGCTCTTGGATACCCTTGGCTGAAAAAACATGGTCCTATAATGGACCAAAACAAAAAGGTAAATGGATGGCATTGAGAATGTATGGAGAATGGTTTATGTGCTACAGTTTGTAGCTGTGGTAAAAGTGAGTCCAAAGACAAACCTGATCTAGTTAAGATACCTAACAAATACCATGATCGTACTGAATCATTTAACAAACAAAGGGCCCATTCTCTTCCACCTCGCAGAACGTATGATTGTGCCAAAGATCTCCTTCCTTGGCCACCATTACCATCCTGCAGATATAACCTGTCTGGCCCTGAAAAGGGGACTATGAAAACTTACACTGAGGAATCCCTTTCTTCAGGCATTATCCATCCCTATACTTTCCCTGTAAGGGCAGAACGTCTTTTTTGTGGAAAAGAAAGACAAGACCCTTAGACCTTGCATTGATTATCGTGGTTTTGAATCAGATCACTAAAAAAAATGCCCCTTACCATGTCTTGCTTCAGTGCATTATCAGCTTCATTTTGCTTAAATTATTCACTAAACTTGACCTTTGTAATGTATGCAACTTGGTCAGAATCAAAGCGGGAGATGACTGGAAAACAGCTTTCAAGGTAGTAAACAGGAGCTGAGCTCATTGAGTTTATAAATAAAGATAGTGGGTCTGTGATCCAGTATTTACTCAGATTTGCTGCAAGAAAATAACTGAAGAGGCAAAATTTCAATTTCATAGTTTACTAATTTTTTTTTTTGTTTGGATAAGTGTGTTGATATGATAAGATCATAAAGGACAAACAACAGTGATAACTCTTTAAATGTTCTGACTAGTTGAAATGTTTTTGAAAACTCCCAATATCTCCTATGTAAAGATCAGCAAAAATTTTTTATTGCTGTTTAAGGTTTTGACTTCAGAGCCTTTTACGTTCAACAGTACTTGTTAAATAGAAGTCATTCTACTTTTGGCAGGTACAATTTCACAACCAAATATGACAAAACTTTGCTCAAATATAATACAGTACTGTACTTCCTAAATTTCAGTAAATACATGTTTAATAAAAATATATGGCATACACATAAGGTAAACATCTCACCAGTGACTGCTGTAAGTTGGACTCCACTGCTTCTGACGTTCTCAAACACAGAGAAGAGGATGAAGGTGTATTTAGTTCCAGCAGTGAGAGATGACACTGTGTAAGTGACTGGTCCAGCTCCATCTGGTGCACTGATGCTTGTGTTTGTGCCGTTAAACTGGAGAACGAAGCTGATGCTGATGTTCAGTTTATTCCACTGCAGAGTGATGCTGGTCTCATTTTTTCCTGATGCTCTGAAGTTTTCGATGTTTTGAGGAGCTGAGACAAAAAAAGAGAATGAACATTTGTAATTGGATGATTTTGTTTTGCTATGAGAAAAGTTAACATTCCTGACATCTACCTCTTCCAAAGGATAAACACAAGGTTGGTAACACAAACACTACTGGCATTTAAAGTCTTACTTGTAAAATACAAGCTTTCTACAACCAAACTCCATTTTATATTAGATACTTTAGAGTTTCATATTTTAATAACAGAGAACTTCACTCTCAGACTGAAGGTTTACTAGTGGTTCCTAGATTTTCCAAAAGTAGAATGAGAGGCAGAGGTCCTCTCTTGTGGAACCACTTACAGTTTCTGTCTGTGAGGCCCACAAAGTCCATTTTACCACTAGTTTTAAGATTTTACTTTTTGATGAATCCTGTAGTTAGGTTTGGTTTGGGTTTCCTGAGTCATCCCTTAGTTATACTGCTATAAACTTTGACTGCTGGAAGACAAACTGATAGGATTTCCTCACTCTCCAGCTGTCTTTACTTTTTCTACACATATTTATTAGTAATTATTTCTATCATTCATGTGTTTGTGTTTGTTTTCTTCTCATGGAAACCTTAACTGGAAAGATTCTCCTCTGAGTCTCTTGCCTGTTGTTTCAAAACCAGCCAGCTGACGCAGACAGCCCCAGTCCTATCAGTCTATCCTGTTGGTTGATCAAGATGTGTGGTTTTGACAAAGTAAAGATTTTGGATAGGTAACTTTTACAATTTGCATTTTATAATGCTCTGTATGTGACTGTTGTATTTGAATAGGAATGAATTGATTGTAATCAGTTTTGAATCTGGACCTGAATCCTATTTATGATTATATTTAGTATAAAGTTCTAAGATGGCATTTGTTGCAAAAGGTCCCTTTAAAAATAAACATTTTACTGAATTACTTCAAACAAGCTTTCAGTATGTAACTGCTTGAGAAAGAATAGTTTTACAAATTTAAATACTAATTCCTTGATTCCATAAATACTTTGTACCAGTGTGTTCTCAATATAAGAACTGCATCTAACCATGTGTTTAAGTGCGCTCAGAATTTGATTCAGCATGTTTTGTTGAACAATGTGCGCTAGCAATAATCATTAGTAACTGTTTTTTAAACGCTTAAGACAAAAATGTTAAACTAAGGTTTGGAAATTTCACAGCTGAAGAAAAATGAACCAGTCTGTATTGAAACTACAAAGGAAGAGAAAACTGATTTGATTATTGATAAGATATTTAATGTATTAGAAAATGCACCATACCTGCACAATATGCGTAATAACATCCGTACGGCCTTGTAAGTTTGTAGACGTAGTAGTATCCAGAGCAGAGTTTGACCTGGATGGGTTGTGTAGGCCAATAGCAGCAGGAACCAGACGAGGAACTACACACGGTGCGGTTGACTATTTCATTGGTTTGTATTGGATGAGGTTCTGTTATCCACATGGGAGCGCTGGTTCCACATCTTAGTTCTTGAATACACTGGTCTGGAATTTGAGCATTGGATTGCCCCAGATAGAAACGATACCAGCCTTGCCAGTTAATGTACCAATCACAATGTAAGATGGTATTGGCTGTGTTTACTGAACGCCAGTCATCATTCAGTACAGTGTAGTGGTCACAGGGGTCGATACATTGAGCAGGAGTGATGCTACTGAGACAGTCCATGCCTGAAGGACAGCCAGTCTCCACACAAGTTGAAGGTGTCCTCACTAATTCAGGCACAAGAAGTAAAAAAGAAACACAAGCAAGTTAGAACAAATGGTTATATCTACAAAGTATCTTTGTTTCCATGATTTGTATTGTGTTTGGTATTTTGTTTTTTCACAAATTCCTTTAAAAATTCATTTTGACGTTTTTTTTTTAATTTCATTTTTTTCCTGTTCTGCAGCTTGCATGCATGTGAAACAATCATTTCAAATTAAATGTTTATCTGAGCACATTACAAGTAAGTTTTTGCACTTTACATTGAAAATGAACCAAGTTTGTCAGATGAGATGCGTCTGGTTGATAGATGGTCCTGCTCCTAGGGTAAGTTGATCTCAGTCTCAAGAGTTTTCTTTTATCATAGAACCAGCAACCATCCGAATCCAAAAAGCAGGAACCAGTTATTGTAAATCCAATTAAGTACGCATCCTTAACATCCACAGATTGCAGCAGAAATAGACACATCAAGTCTTCAAGTCCATGAGATATCCAGCTGTGTGCATGCCAACAGGGCAAATCGGCTCGCCTAAAGCCTGTTTTATTTTTGAAGAAATGTTATCAATTGTGTTGAGGGACCAACTGGCCAAATAGGTCCATCATTATGGTTTGGAAACTATGCAAAAGAGGCTCAGAAGCAGTTTCGCAGAAAGACAAAGCAGCAAAGCAAAGTGGAGTGGGAGGGGAAGCATCCAACGTCGGCATAAACAAGTGGTGAAGTTTGGATCATGACTGAAAGAACGAGATTCCGGATACAAGCGGACAGAATTAATTTTTTTTCTCAGGATGGTCGGGCTCAGCCTTAGAGACAGAGTCAGGAGCTTCATCATCCAGGGGACACTCGGAGTGGAGCTACTGCTTTTCCTCATTGAAAGAAGTCACTTGAGGTGGTTCAGACATCTGATTAGGATGCCTCATGGTAAGCCTCCCTTTAGAGGTTTTCCGGGCACGTCCCACTGATAGGAGGCTACAGGGAAAGATCTGAAGTCCCTGGTGGGATTGTGTAACTTTCCTGGCTTGGGAATGCCTCGGGTCCCATAAAATGGGGGGAAAGGTGTCGCTGGTGAGAGGGTTTCTCTCCTGGAGCTGTTGTCTCCAAAACCAGTTAACAGAAAAGCGGTAGAAGATGGATGGATGGATCAGTTTGTGAACCTTGTTGTACCCATGCAAATACTATTGTATACTTGTGTGACTACTTTTGAGACAAATGTTCTTGAGGTATATTTGTCTGTCTACAATTCCAATGAGTTTGTAATTTATAGTTAAAATAATTAAAAACAGATTTTACTTCATGACATTAAAGTGCTTCATCTTACGAGTAGCTGCAGTGATGTTGACTCCGCTGCTTCTGACGTTCTCAAACACAGAGAAGAGGATGAAGGTGTATTCAGTTCCAGCAGTGAGAGATGACACTGTGTGAGTTACTGGTCCAGCTCCATCTGGTGCACTGATGATCGTCTCTATACCGTTCAACTGGAGAACAAAGCTGACGACGTTGTTCACTGTGTTCCACTGCAGAGTGATGCTGGTCTCAGCTTGATATAAAACTTTCAAGCTTTCCGTGTTTGATGGAGCTGACAAAAGATGAACAATAGAGTAAGTTTACACTGTTTAAAATAGAAATACAAAGTACTGGGCTGCAGTATTCATTGTTACCTTGAATCAAATTAGTTATGTCAGTTTTGCATTTTCAGTGTTCACAAATCTAAAAGTTCATGTCATTACAACAAACATAACTAGTTGTTCTGACTGAGCATCACTCAGTCAGGAGGTCCCAAACAACTTTTTTTTAAAAATGTCTCATGTTTCTCCATGAACGACTAATTCTTGTTTGTTCTAGTTACAACAGGAAAATTCTTCCAAAGTTTTTTATAAATAATATACTGTATGCAAAAATATTTAGTCAGAAACAGTTGTGCTCATTTTTATCTGAGATACTTTAAAAAAGTGAAAGTATGTTTTACCAGTGACAGCTGTAAGTTGGATTGTCTTGTTTCCACCATCACTATACAAATAAAAAAGGATGAAGGTGTATTTAGTTCCAGCAGTGAGAGATGAGACTGTGTAAGTTACTGGTCCAGTTCCATCTGGTCCACTGATGCTTGTGTTTGTGCCGTTAAACTGGAGAACAAAGCTGACGCTGACGTTCAGTTTATTCCACTGCAGAGTGATGCTGGTCTCATTTTGTCCTGATGCAATAAATTTTTCTGTAGGAGCTGAGACAAAAAGAGGGAAAGACCATTTTGAAATTCATAACAATTTTGTTTTGCATTGAGAAGTATTAGCATCCCTGACATTTACCTCTTCCAAAAGGTTAATTAATAACAAGATTAAAGCAAGATTAATAACACAAACACTGGAATTTAATGTCTTACTTTTCAAATACAAAGCTTTCTACAACCAAGCTCCATTTTTATTGTTTCATATTTTACCAACAGAGAACTTCATTCTCAGACTGCTTGTTTACTTGTGGTTCCTAGAGTTTCCAAAATTATTATTGGAGACAGAGCATTCAGTTTTCAGGCTCATCTTTTGTGGAACTAACTTCCAGTTTCTGTCTCTAAGGCTGACACTGTCTCTAGTTTCAAGACTTTCCTTTTTGATCGTCCTATAGTTAGGGTCGGCTTGGGTTTCCAGAGTCATCCCTTAGTTAAACTGCTATAAACTTTGACTGCTGGAGGACAGACTGATCACATTTCCTCACTCTACTGCTGTCTTTATTTTTTCTACTCACTATGTTTGTATTCATAATCAGGGACTGCCTGAAAGCAGCCACCTCTTTTTATCCAGCTGAAAAGGGTCTTGCTCTTTTGTTACTTTAATGCATCCCAAACCACAATGTGTACCCCACAAATGTTAGGTCAAAACCACCGGCTTGACACAGTGATGTGTGCTATTACATTTATTGGTGTTTTGAGTTACCATGGTGACATAATAAGCAAACAAAGATGCCATTTTTTTTAAAAATCATAAAACAGAAAATTTACTATAACTCAGTCGTTCTTTGAGATATTGAGCTGAAATTTGGTATGGTCATAGCTGAGAGCGAGTTGTTATAATTCCTAATGCAAATTAAAAATCCAAAATGGCCACCTTAGCTAAAAGGGGAAAAAATTGATTACTCAGCTGCGTTAAAATACATTGAGCTGAAATTTAACGTTGTGGTACCTGACAGATGCTCAACACATTCTGAATTCAAATCTAAAAATTCAAGATGGCTGTCAAAGCTAATTTTAAATAGTTATATAGCTGTTTTGTAGCTGTACAGATGAAATTTGGTGCATTGGTAGCTTAGAACAATCCCTAAATGATTAATTGCAAATCAAAAATCTAAGATGGCCGCCTGAACTTCAGCCATTTAAGAGATATTAAGCTGAAATTTGGTTTAGTGGTAGCTGAACGTATTGCCCAATAAATACTGAATTTAAATACTAACGCTAAATTTCAGTGCCTTTAACTCAGATATTTTCATACATAAAGAGCTGAAATTTGATTAGGTTATTTCTGAAAATGTTCCCCATCAGACTGAATCCAAATCAAAAATCCAAGATGGCCAACACAACGTACACGAAAACTATAACTGACTATAAATGACTATAACCCTGGTCTTTTTTTTTTCATGTGGAGCTGAAATTTGGTAAGATGGTAGTTGAGAGTGAACCCCAACAAAATAGAACAGTTAATCAAAATGGCTGCAACATGGCAGTCCCAAATGGTAAATTAATAATTGGCAATTTCACAGATGAAGAAAAATAAATAAATCAATATACAGGTAGTCCTCGAGTTACGGTTCACCCGACCTACGTCAACTCGGACTTATGTTCGAACCCCGTTGAAAACAATGAAGTCGCGTTACGGTCTAAATACGTCATTACGTCATTACGCACGCACTTGGAACTTGGCAGAGGCAATGGAAAATTCCCGCTGTTGCCGGAGGGAGTGGGGGTCCCCAGCGGATGTATACAGTAGGTGTACTGTAACTTTGAGAGACAAAGGCGGAGTGATACAGATTCTAAAGGTATTTAACGGGACGGCGCTAGCTTACCCGCGTGGTTGAGTTTGGCGAACGAAGAGAAGCAAGTGTTTTTTATTAGCGAGTATTCAGAGCTAGCTAGCGTTACTTTTAAAATGGCCCCAAAGAGAACGAGTGTGTCCACTGATGGGAGCGCTGCAGGTAAGAAGCAACGCAAAGCCATCACTATGGAGACGAAGGTAGAAATTATTAAAATGTCAGATCAGGGAGTAAGGCAGAAAGATATTGCTGAGAAGCTGAATTTAGCTCGTTCCACCATTGGGACTATACTCGCGGACAAGGCTAGGATTTTGGAGCATGGTCGTGGGTCAGCACCGATGAGAGCCACGATAATAACAAAGCAGAGGAACGGTGACATTGTGCACATGGAGAAACTGCTGGTTCTGTGGCTGGAGGACCAGAACCAGCGACATGTCCCCGTTAGTCTGTCCGTGATTCAGGAGAAGGCCTGACAGATCAACGCCTCACTGAAGTCACAAAGGAGGGATGAGGCCGCCGGCGAGGGGCCTTCAACACAAACTGCTCAGGTGGGGGATGTTGCATTCAGTTTTTATTCACAATTTGTTTAGTGTCCCAACTTTTTTGGAATCCGGTTTGTATCTTTAATACTGTATGTAATTCACTCAGGTGGGGCAGGGCAATGGAGCAGAAGAGTTTACAGCGTCTAAAGGGTGGTTCCAACGCTTTAAAGAAAGAGCTAATCTCCACAACATTAAAGTCCAAGGTGAGCATGTGTTTATTAATTTTTTTATTTTATTTTATGTTATTGTTTTTTATTTATTTCATTTCTCTTTTTTTATTACAGTACAGTGTTACATCAGCTTTCTTACAGTGTTTTAATAGCTGTATTACAGTGTAACATCAGCTTATGTCGTGTGTGTGTGTGTGTGTGCGTGCGTGCGTGCGTGCGTGCATGCGTGCGTGCGTGCATGTCAACAGGAGAGGCTGCCAGCAGTGACGTGGGTGCTGCTGAGGCGTTCCCAGAGACACTGGCTGCGATCATTAGGGATAGAGGATACACGGTGCAGCAGGTCTTCAACGTTGATGAGACCCGCCTGTTCTGGAAGAGGTTGCCCGACCACACCTACATCAGCAGAGACGAAAGAGCAGCTCCAGGTCACAAGGTTGGGAAGGAGCGTTTGACCTTACTTTTTGGGAGGAATGCTGCTGGGGACTGTAGACTGAAACCTCTGTTGGTGTACCAGTCCGAAAATCCCAGAGCCTTCAAAAATATTGATAAGAAATTGCTGCCAGTCTATTGGACCTCAAACAAAAAGGCCTGGGTCACACTGGCTGTATTTGAGGACTGGTTCACCAACCACTTTGTGACTGATGTCAGGCGATTCTGCAGGTCCAACAGCATTCCCTTCAAAGTCCTGCTGGTGTTGGACAATGCGCCTGGGCACCCCGCACATCTGACAGACCTTCACCCAGATGTGAAGGTCGTGTACCTCCCCCCAAACACCACGTCCCTCATCCAGCCCATGGACCAGGGGGTAATAAGTACTTTTAAAGCCTATTACCTCCAGAGAGTCATCAGAAATGCTCTGGAGGCAACAGAGAAGGACACAGCACTCACCCTGAACCAGTTCTGGAAGAAATACAACATCCTGGATGCAGTGCGCAACATTGGTCACTCCTGGGAACGGGTGACGGCAAACAACTTGCATGCTGTGTGGAAGAAGCTCTGCCCACAGTTTGTCCAGGCCTCACCCAGTTCCCAGGAGTCAGTGGCCACTGTTATCCAGGATGTTGTGGAGATGGGCAGGTCACTGGAGCTGCACATGGAGGAGGAGGACATCAATGAGCTGCTGGCTGAACAGGGTCAGGAGTTGTCTCCAGAGGACTTAATGGAGCTGGAGAGGCAAATTGTGGAGGAGGAGGAGCAGCACCACCAGGTCAAGCCAAGCCCTCCCAAAAAGCTTTTCACGAGGCAGGGCTTGGCAAAGGCATTCAGGACCATACAGGAGGGCATGGCCTTGTTTGAAGCAGAGGATGCCGACCAGGACAGGTTCGCCAGGGCTTCGAGAGTGGTCATGGACGGCCTGGCATGCTACCAGCAGATCCTGGAGGACAAAAAACAAGAAGCTGCACAGAGCAGCATCTTAAAATTTGTAACTAAGGTATCCACAGCGCCTCCAGGATCTGCTGGAGCAAGCCAGGAGTCCGTGGACACACCACCCTCTCCCCACACACCACCGTCTCCCACAGTACAGTAGACACTTTTGTTTAATACTGTACACTGTACTTTTTTATTACAGTACAGTACAGTACTGTATTGGACGTGCTGTGCAGAACAGTACTGCTGTAAATAGTGTTTATAGTTTATAATGTGTTTAAATGTGTTTATAGACTAATGTGTAGTGTAATGTGTTAGCTAACTGTTTGTAAATAAAGTTCTGTGTGTGTTTATGGAACAGTTTGTATGCGTGTTCGGTCCCATGTCGATAAATGGGTGCGCGGCGCAGTGTTAGCATACATTTACATGTATTTTCGCGATGTACGGCAAAAATGACGGCAGCCACGTGAGTTGCGCTCCGACGTACGGCAAAAATGCGGAGTTACGGCAGCCATGTGAGTTGTGCTCCGATGTACAGCAAAAATGCGGAGTTACGGTGGCCATGTGGGTAGCGCTCCGACTTAGGGCAAAATCGAGGTACGAACGGTCTTTAGGTCCGGAACTCGTTCGTAAGTCGGGGACCACCTGTATCTTGATAATCAAAGACTCTTATCAAAGTCATTATGAGGACACTTAATGACCCTTTGAATAAGTACGGTAAGGGGAAAAAAAAAGAAACAAAAGTTTAATTGTGTATCTTTTCTTTTATTAATTGTGTTTTATTTCATTTCATTTCTAATGTTGAAGTAATCACTTATTTGAGGTAACTGTGGAAACAGTATTAATGGTTTTTTAACCTCATCATAAAAGTCAGAATGTGTTACTCAAAAGTAACTTTGATTTTATATTTCAGTGTGTGATGAATATTCTTAACTCTAACGTCAAGGACGAGTCAAAATTATCTTTCAGCATTTGTTTAGAAGTTTTGAGACAGTTTAATCAGTTTAGTTGAGAAGCTGGCATCTGTCTGTTCTTTCTCTTCTAAACAACTTTTTCTAAATAACCTTCATTCCCTTGACTTAAAGTAACTTTATGACATGAACTAACCGACTCCCACTTCTTGGTTGATGAACCAATCGGAAGAACCAGATATCAGGAGGTAAGCTCTGCTTAAAAGTTCTGACTTTGTGGAACTTAAGTAGTCTGTCAGAGTCTTCTCAGAATTCTGTGAGAGAAGTGGAGTAAAAAACTCCTTTTTAGCTGCTGGACGTTGGTCATTAAGTCAAAGACCTCGTCTTTTAGCCAGGGTTCACAGAATGCCTCTGTGACCCACCCGAGCGTAACGCTCCAAGACCTTGAATAAAATTCCTTCAGAGGAATGTTTTATTTATTTTATTTTTATTCTCCTCCCTGGGCTGCCGCCCAACCAGTTTACATGTGCTTTGTGGACTTGGAGAAGGCATTCGACCGCGTCCCTCGGGGGGCCCTGTGGGGGGT
>JARVGS010066046.1:0-11126 GCA_031762315.1 Hypsolebias antenori
CAGGTGGTCTCCACACAACGTGTCCGGCTGCAGCAGGTGGTCTCCACACAACGTGTCCGGCTGCTGCAGGTGGTCTCCACACAACGTGTCCGGCAGCTGCAGGTGGTCTCCACACAACGTGTCCGGCAGCAGCGGCAGGCCGGGGCTCGCACCAAACTCCCTGCCAAGACTTCAAGTCGTTCGGTGCTCCACGAACAAACGGCAGCAGAAATGACCCTGCAGAGACATGTTGGGTTTGGGCACGTCCAACCTGCTTCCTGCGCAGACCTGACACCTACCTGTGTGGAAGCACGTCCCCCCCCCCCCAACAGAAGCTCTCAGCTGATGAGCTGCTGGAGGAGGACGCTTCTGAATGAAGACTATCAGACTCTGATGTGTGTGTGTGTGTGTGGTCCCATTGTGTGTTTGTTGTTGGAATACCTACACAGCCTCTGTACTTCCTGTTTGCAATAGAATCTGTTAACACACCCATCAGGTATGACTCCCCCCCACCACCCCAACTGTTTTATCAGATTTATAGCAGGTTTGCACAAAAACTACTGTAAAGTTTTCTGCAGGAGCTGAAAAGGTTAATTTTTCCTGCAGTATTGCTCCTGAAGTCTTGTCCACATTAAGGTTACAGTAACTTCCTGTGCCCAACTTTAATTCCCCGAGCTCTGCGGCCTGTCTGGGCTCGTGTTGCTTTGTGCAGCACGGTCGGGGCCGGTGCGCCGAACCGAACACGAAAAATTAGTTTGATTTCTGCTCGTTTTGTTCTGTGGGGTCGTGTTTCTGCACGTGGCTCAGGGCTCTGTTGTTCACCGCGCAGGAAACTCCCTGCAGGCGTCGTCAAAAGACATAATTCTGCTTCGTGCCGAGATCGCAAATTATACGGAATCAAATTATTGTTGTTTCTGTCGGTCGTGGAGCGATGACGTCATGCAGCTCTGCAGAGGAGGAATCAAACCCATGGTTTCTTTGCTGGTTGCGTCTCTGGATTCATGCGATCTCTGATCGGTGCAGCTTCGTCTCCCTTCCCCCCTGGAGTGCAGATGTGCACATCTGCTCCAGCTTGTCTGTGCTCTCTCCCCTCCCCACCCCTGCAACAACACACTGTAGCTCCTGCAGTGCAGCTTTTACGTCTGCCTACCTGTCGGAGCCCAGCGGGGTGGAAAAACCGTGTGAGCGCTGACAGAAGCAGGGCGAAGTCCTGCTGCACCCCTGCTGCCTCTCAGCGCAACGGTTGCGGCGTCTATACGCTAAAGATGACGAGATGTTAACATCTGGAGCTCTGCAGAAACTCAAGATGTGGAGAAGAATTCTGTTTTGTGCAGGAGTGTTTTGCTGTTTGGCTCGTGATGATGTCACATGTTGCTCTCGAAAGGACAACAGTCAACGACGTTTGGTTTTGTCTATACTCATCCGTCCATCCATCCATCCATCATCTTCCACTTGTTCTCAAGTCAGATCTCGGGGCAGCAGCTTGAGCAGGGAGGTCCAGACATCTCTCTCCACAGCCACCTCTTCCAGTTCTTCTGGGAGGACCCCAATGCGTTCCCTGGCCACCAGAGAGACGTGTCCTGGGTCTTCCCTGGGGTCTCCTACCAGTCGGACATGCCCAATCCTCACCAGATGCCTGAACCACCTCGACTGGCTCCTCTGGATGTGGAGGAGCAGTGGTTCTACTCCAAGTCTCTCCTGATAACTGATCTTCTCACCCTGTCTCTAAGGGAGAGTCCAGCCACCCTGCAGAGGAAACTCATTTCAACCTCATGTATCCACCTTCTCATTCTTTGTCACTACCCAGAGGTCATGACCACAGGTGAGGGTAGCAACGTGGATCGACTGGTAAACAGAGAGCTTTGCCTTGCAGCCCAGTTCCCTCGTCACCACAGCGGACCGGAACAGAGTCCTCAATAGTGCAGACACTGCACCAATCCGCCTGTCAATCTCACGCTCCATTGTTCCCTCACTCGTGAACAAAGCCCCAGAACCTCACCCTCAACCTGAAGAGAGCACTCCACCCTTTTCCGACTGTCACTCACTGTATCTGCTCCTTGGTAAACATGCATGTGTCATTCGTGTTAATCGAGGCTCAAACACAAGGACGCGACATTCTGCAGGTCCTGGCAGTCGTCCCACGATACGGAGCGGACCTCAGCAGAATCCTCCCAGAAGAACCAAGCAGTCGGACCTGCAGTGGTTCCACGTTGTCGCCTTTTGATCATTGGGACTTTGCTGCGTCGTTGCCAGCAGAGCTGTGATCCTGCTCTGATTTGACATTACAGGGCGACGCTTCAGCCGCCCACGTCTGCTCTAACTTTAACTCTGATTATGGTTTGATTCGAGCACGACTCCAGAAGGAGCCAACGTCTTCGCTGTAAACCAACCCAAACCCAGCTTGATGTGGCCGTCGCCCTCAAACAAAGGAGCCGTCCGACTGGGCGCAGTGTGCCATTCCTGACCCGTTAGATTACGTCTCGGCTCTTTAATAAGTCTGACTCCATAGCGTTTAGTGGGAGGGCGTCTTTATACAGTTTGGTTTCAGAGCCCAGATGGTTCTGATTGGCCAAAGTACCGTCTTTATCTGAAACGACGGCTCTGAAGTGGGACGACACGGCCTGTAATGTAGGCGACAGTTGTGGAGACATGATGATGCCTTCAGAACCAGAACCGCCTGCAGCCCGGACCCAAAAGGTTCTTTAGAGTTTTAGTCTGTTGGTTCCAGCAGACGCTTGTTGGGCTTGATTTGATTTCTTAGGCAGCGGGGAGTGCGTTTGAGAAAATGGATTAAACCGGTTCTGTTTCTCGTTTCTGTCAGGTGGAACAAGAGCATCTGACCGAGCTTTTGGATCAGAACATCATCCATCATGATCAGAGTAACAGTTAATATCGTCATTCTTGGTGAGAAAAACTGACTTTTACTACGGAAGCCCATGTGTGCCACGTCAAAAAAATGTATATATCCCAATAATATTTCATCTCATTTATGAGATATCTCATAAATATGACTCAGCAACTCATAAATATGACTCTGCATCTCATAAATATGACAACGCATCTTATAAATATGACTCAGCATCTCATTAATATGACTCAGCATCTTATAAATATGACTCAGCATCTTATAAATATGACTCAGCATCTTATAAATATGACTCTGCATCTCATAAACATGACTCGGCATTTCATAAATATGACTCAACAACTCATAAATATGACTCAACAACTTATAAATGTGATTCAGCAACTCATAAATGACTCGGCATCCTATAAATATGACTCAGCATCTCATAAATATGACTCGGCATCTTGTAGATATGACTCGGCATCCCATAAATATGACTCAGCATCTCATAAATATGACTCAGCATTTTATAAAAGTGACTCAGCATCTCCTAATTTGGACTTAGTACCTCAAAACTGACTTGACATTTCATAAATATGTTTGCATCTTCAAATTATGACTCAGCATATGATGATACTTTGTCACAAAAAATGGCAAAGCATATAAAAGTACAGTATGACTCAGCATCTTATAATTATGACATGCTGTGCCATTTTTATGAAATGTAAGGTGTTTTATAATTTTGACATGGTATTTCATTATTATGACTTGGGCATATGTATCAAACTCGAGGCCTGTGGCCCTTGTTAATATTTTATCTGACCCCCAAGATGATATTTTAGATGTACTGTATTAGATCTGAGATTTACTGAGTGTTTCTCACTTTCTCATTCTTTCTTAATAAACACTGAGCATGCTCTGTGCAGAGCTACCATGAGAATTAGCCATCTTTAAAGCAAAAACTCTAAACTCTGTTTAAAATGTACCCGAGAAAAGACAATTTGAAACACGTTATTTTTTAAATGCTCTTGGCTCACTTGTGTAATTGAGTTTGACATTGACTTAGTGGAGCTTTTAATTATTTTCTTATTTTTTTAAAAATGGCAGAAATGGGCTTCCATACATGAACATGTACGCCTGGTCTTTGTGTGAACAGTGTGAAAATAAAACCAACTCTGATATTTGTGTTTCTTTGTCTGTTAAAAAGTGACGTGCCCTCTGCTTCACCCACAGTGCTCTTCTTGTTCTGTGCAAGCTGGGCCAAGCCAAATGGGTCAAAGAACAAGAAACCAAAGCAAGGTAGACCCAGTCCACAAGCTGGAATCCTCAGCAGCTCCAGCCTTTCAGTTCACTCGCTCGTGTTGGCACAAAACATCACTAAACACGTGATCACTGATCTAAACAGGCTGAAAAACGGTGATCACAGAGACAAAATTCAATGTATTTCTATATTCCAGTTAGTTTACATGCATGAAGTTAGATCATAGCTGAGGATGACAGATGTTTGTGATGTGGAAAAAAAAGAGGTCAAGGAACAGATTGAGCTGCCGAGTATGAAATGTGAAATATACATCACAGACAGCAACGGTCTGAGCCTCTGTCTTACTAAACAGACACTCTGTGGTTGTTCCCCAACCACCGTCGGCTCAATGGCGTCATAAAACTGCTTTATAGACAAACCAGCTCATTTTCAGACGTTCAGCAGCTCAAACAGCTCTTTTTTTTTTTTTTAGAAGTGTCCGTTTTGGACTGGTTTGCCTCTAACGATCGCCCTCCACCTGGTTTGTGTCCTCAGTGGTTCCAGACATCGAGTGCGACGTGCGAGCAGGTAAGATCAACCTCCCGGAGTTCATTGCTCGATGTCCGGCGCAGTGCAGGGAGACCAGGCAGCAGGTCTACGGGACGGGCGTGTTCGCCTCCATCTCCAGCATCTGCAACGCCGCCATCCACAGGTGCGGAAAGAAACTTCACTGAAACCGTCTCGTAACACGTTTCTTCTTTTTCTTTTGGCTGTTCCCTCTTCAGGGGTCTCCACAACGACTCCTCCATCATCTGTCCTCTGTCCTCACTCCAGCTACGTCCATGTCCTCTCTAACTGCATCCATGTATCTTCTCTTTGGTCTTCCATTTTGTCTTTTTCCTGGCAGCTGCATTTCTAACATCCAACAATGTTCAGTCACGTCCTCTGGACTTTTTTTGTTGTTGTTGTTGAGACGTTTCGTCTTCGAAGGACTTCATCAGTCCTAGATAGTAGTGGACCAACCAGTTTGCTGGTGATGAGATGGTTTCTGGGGCCCACCCTCTTCCCCGTCGACTCCTGTGAGGCAGCCATTGCCAAAGTGGATCAAAACATCAATGATCAATAATCCAGGTAAAAAAAAAAAAAAAATCCAACAAAGTTCAGTCAGATCTTCGGCACGTTTCTTTTTTGTTGAGCCATTTTGTCTTTCGTCCTTTGACGCTGGCTAATGAAGTCCTTTGGATGAAGGACGAAACGTCTCAACAAAAGACGAAACCGTCCAAATGACCTGACTGAACTTTGTTGGATTTTCTGCCTGGATTATTGATCATGAACTTTGATACGTGTAACATCCTTCTTCCACTGTCTCTCCTCTGGACATGTCCAAACCACTGTGCCTCCTCTGGACATGTCCAAACCATTCTGCCTCCTCTGGACATGTCCAAACCACTGTGCCTCCTCTGGACATGTCCAAACCACTGTCTCTCCTCTCGACATGTCCAAACCATTGTGCCTCCTTTGGACATGTCCAAACCACTGTGCCTCCTTTGGACATGTCCAAACCACTGTTTCTCCTCTGGACATGTCCTAACCACTGTCCCTCATCTGGACATGTCCAAACCACTGTCCTTCCTCTGGACATGTCCAAGCCACTGTCCCTCCTCTGGACATGTCCTAACCACTGTTCCTCGTCTGGACATGTCCAAGCCACTGTCCCTCCTCTGGACATGTCCAAACCATCTCAGTCTGGTCTCTAACTTTATCTCCCAGTGCTTCCACCTGTGCTGAACCTCTGATGATCTCATTCTTGATCTTATCCATCCTCTTCACCACACTCCCTGTTTTCCTGGACAGTGGACCCTAAGTCCTTGAAGTCCTGCACCTTTGTGACCTCTGCTCCTTGTAGCCTCACCGGTCCACCTGCCTCCTTTGAACAAACCCTCGTTGTTCCCACAGCGGGGTCATCACAAACTCAGGAGGGAAGGTAATCGTGAGGAAGATGGCCGGGCAGAACGTCTACAAAGGCAGCAACTCCAACGGGGTGCGATCGCTGTCCCTGCCCAAGTGGAGGGAATCGTTTGTCGTCTCAGGTAACGAGGACCAAGTGAAAACTCGATCAGAACAAACAAGGAGATCCACAAAACGAGAGCTGACTCTGTGGCGTTTCAGTGGGGAAACCCAAGAAAGGCGTCCTCTACCCGTCGACCCTGGACTACGTTCCCTCGAGACCCACCTACGTCAAAACAAGCAAGTTTCACACGAAATGCTACATTTGTTTTGTTGTTGAGACAAAAAGAGACGGTTTTTACCAACTGGACAAGAACTGGCTTAATGGTTTACACTTTAAATGTCTTGGTAGCTAAAAATGTCTCCATACAGTCGCCAAGAACCAAATGTAGTAAAACAACAGCTAACAGCTCAAATAAACTACAGAGAAGCTAAAGATCTAAAGAGGAATAACCAAAGCTTAAAGCTAAATGTAGCAAAACTTTGGCTATGATGAAATAAAATGAAAAATGCATTTTGAAGGGAAAAAAATGCTATCATTATTGTAACTGAATGCTAGAAGTAGCAAAACAGTTGCTAAAAGCTAAATGTAGTAAAAATCATGGGTAAAAGCTCAAATTAGCAAAACAACAGCTAAAATTCTAATATTAGCTAAACAGTAGCTGAAGCTAAATGGGGCAAAATCAGCTAGATGCTAAAAGTAGAGAAACAATAGCTAAAAACCAGATGTAGTAAAAATTAGCTAAAAGCTAAAATAAACAAAAGAGAAGTTAAAAATCTAAATGGGGCAAAACTGTAGCTAAATGCTAACAGTAGCCAAAAGGTTGCTAAAAGCTAAATGTAGTAAAATCACAGCAAAAATCTCAAATTAACAAAACAATGGCTAAAACCAGCTAAACAGTATCTTAAACTAAACTGAACAACATCAAAGCTAAATGCTAAAACCTGTCTAAACTTGAGCTAAAACCTGATCAACCTGTCTAAATAAAGGTTGAATGCATGAATAAAAGTAGAAAAACAGTATCTAAAATCCAACTGTAGTAAAACAATAGCTAACAGCTAAAATTAGCAAAAAAAAAAAGATGCTAAAATTCTAAATGGGGCAAGATTGTAGCTAAATGCTAAAAGGAGGAAAAAAGTTGCTAAAAGCTAAATGTAGTAAATTCATAGGTAAAAGTACAAATTAGCAAAATAATAGCTAAAACCTAAAACTAGCTAAACAGTAGCTGAAACCAAACAGAGCTAAATCAGAGCTAAATGCTAAAAGTTGAAAAGTAGTAGTTAAAAAAATAGTAAAACAGTAGCTAAAAGCTAAAATAAGCTAAATAGATGCTAAAACTCTAAATGGGGCAAAATTGTAGCTAAATACTAAAAGTAGCAAAAAAGTCACAAAATGCTAAATGTAGTAAAATCATAGCTAAAAGTTCAAATTATATAGCTAAAACTAGCTAAACAGTAGCTGAAGCTAAACTGAGCAAAATCAAAGCTAAATACTAAAAGTAGAGAAGCAGTAGCTAAAAAGTAAATGTAAAAAGTAGCTAAAAGCTAAAATAAGCAAAAGAGAAGTGAACATTCTAAATGGGGCAAAATTGTAGCTAAATGCTAAAAGTGGTTGCTAAAAGCTAAATGAAGTAAAATTTTGGCTAAAATGAAAATTAAATTTGAATAAATAAATAAATGTAAACATGACTGAAAAACAAAGCAGTGGGATTTTAGCTGAATGAGTAAGAAAAGCCTGTTGACACAGATCAACATCAATAAACTTTTATTTTTTATTTTAAAATGTTGCTGCAGACCAACGGGGGGAAACAACTCAACTTTTGAACTTTCCAAAATGTTGCAAACAAACACTTTTTATCTTCAGTTTTTCAGTACTTCTACAATTTATTTAAACATCAAAATGTAAGATTTCTGTCTTCTTTCACCCATTTTGACTCTCCTTGCTGCAGGACTAACACTTTTCTCTCAGATCCTCCCAGAGTTCCCTCACTCAAACTCTCTCTGACCTCCATTTCTGAGCATTTTCACGTCAACGCTGGGAGCAAAGAGTCTTTATTTGTCATAACTTCCACTAAAGAAACATAAAAAATGAAACGTAAAGACAACTTAACTTAGTTTTTACACTGGGACTGTTTGACCGAGGCTTACTTTTTAGGCTGCATTCCTGTCTGGTTCATTTAGAAAGAGAGGCGTGGGGTTACCGTGGTGACAGCAATGAGCATTTCTTTATATTTTGGTTCTCTTTTACTCTTCTACTGTTTCATCAACTTATATTATTACAACAATGTCCCAAATTATTGATAAAAATGTGTAAAAAAGTGGTATTTTCAGGCAACGGGCGCAGTTTTAAAAATTGCTCCTAAAACGTTTAGCTCTAAATAAATAAGTACGGCTGTTAGGAGCCGAACACGCATTTGAAAGCTTCACTTGTTCCAGGTTTGCACGTTTTCAAATCACTGCTTCAAAGCGTTCTGGGGACCAGAGGTCGTTGAGTAAATCCCCCCACGCTTGTTGGACTTTGTTCAGCTTAGAGGCTGCGTTCTGCGAAGAACGAGCGGAATGTGTTGCATCGTGGCGGAGGCCTTTTCCTCCCTACATGACCGCTTTCATCTCTCAACTCCTGTCAGGTCAGAAGGAGGCCACCACGCTACCGCCCACAACCACCGCACCTGAACCCACCACCACAACTCCTGAACCCACCACCACCACCACCACTGCACCCCCACCAACAACAACCACCACCGCCAAGGCCCGAGCCGCTGCCCATAAACCCAGGGACGCAGGTGAATCAAACACGCTCACTCTAAATGTAATAGAAGTAAAATCCCGTGCATGTAACTTGCATTCAAAGGCAGAGTGACGCAGCTGATAATTACCTGTAGTTACAACTACAGTCATGAGCAATTACAGCTCGTCTGCGATGAAATACAGTTCCGCTCAGATGCCCGACCGCCCCCGCGGGCGGATGAGCGGAGCCTTCATCACTGATTAAATAAAACACGATCAGACTGCGAGTCTGAACCGGCTGCTCTGGACAGGAGTGCAGCGGCGGTGAGTAGACGCAGCGTCTTTAAGGTATGCGTTGAGACGAGACGGGCGCCGAGCCAAACAACCTCCCAAGCGTTTCTCCCTTTCATTTTCTGTAACGTTATCTGCTTGTCTTCATGCTGGCACCCCATCTGCCCTCCTTCCATGCAGGCAGCAGTCATCCGTACCTCGCCCATGTGGCCGCCACAAGTTCAAGTAAGTGAAGCACAACAGAGGCTAATTTTCTTTGTTGGAGCGCAGGGTGTGGTTGCATCAAGTTTCTTCATGTATTTATGGGAAAAGTCGGTCTTAAAGGCGACTTTGTGAATATTAGTGGTCTATTGTGTTCGCAGTCCAAATTCTGAAAGAGCTGGGATGTTGTGTAAAATGTAAATAAAATCAGAATACGTTGATTTGCCCATTTTATAACTAGTTTTATTATTATTTTTAGATCACGGTAAACATATCTAATTAAATTTTATGGCAGCAACACGTTGAACTCAGTTGGGACAGGAGCTCAAAAGGTTGTGAAAGTGCGTTTGCATGCGTTCTCCGTGCATGCGTGGGTTTTCTCCCACTTACCAGTTAGGTTAACTGGTAACTCAAAATTGTCCCTAGATGTGGGTGAGAGCTTGTCCCTTTGTGTCCCTGTGATGGACATGCAACCTGTCCAGGATGTCCCCGCCTCAGTGACTGCTGGAGACGCGATTCAGCTCGCAGCCGCCTGAAAAGGAAGGCTGGAGGAGCAGCATGTTGCACTGGATGACGTAAACCGTCCAGAGGTCAGACTGAAGGTAAAAGAGCGTTTTAGAGAAGCTGAATACCTCAGAAGTAAAGATGGGCAGAGGTTCAGCAGTCTGTGAAAAACTGTCTACAAAAAAAAAAAAGAACAATTTCAGAATAAAGTCCCTCAATGGAAAATAATTTTTAGACACCTCTGAGCTCAAAGGACGAGGCTGAAAGTCAAAATTGTGTCAGGAACACTTCCACAGATCATGGTCTGGGAACAAAGTTCATCGGCTTAAAGCTCTATCAAGCAAAGAAGAAGCCAGATGTGAACACCATCCAGAACCTCTGCTGTCTTCTCTGGACCAGAGCTCATTTGGACTGAGGTGAAGTCCAGAACTGTTCTGAGGTCAGATGGATTAAAGTCTATTTGGAAACTCTGGACTAAAGAGGAGAAAGACCACCCAGTCTATTATCAGCAAACACTTCAAAAAACCTGCCTCTCTGATGGTATGGGGGTGCATTAGTGCCTCTGGCATGTTCAGCTTACACATATGTAAAGGCTCTATTAATTCAGAAAAGTATCTACATGTTTTAGAACATCTACTCCCTTCCAGAAAGGAAGGTTCTGGACTGTTGAACAGCTGGAGTCCCCCATCAGACTGGAATGGAGTAACATTTCCCCCAAACCTCCAACAACTGGTCTCCTTAGATCCTCCAACAACTGGTCTCCTTAGATCCTCCAACAACTGGTCTCCTTAGATCCTCCAACAACTAGTCTCCTCAGGTCCTCCACAACAACTGGTCTCCTCAGGTCCTCCACAACAACTGGTCTCTTCAGATCCTCCAACAACTGGTCTCCTTAGATCCTCCACAACAACTGGTCTCCTCAGGTCCTCCACAAAAACTGGTCTCCTCAGGTCCTCCACAACAACTGGTCCCCTCAGGTCCTCCACAACAACTGGTCTCCTCAGATCCTCCAACAACTGGTCTCCTTAGGTCCTCCACAACAACAAGTCTCCTTATGTCCTCCAACAACTGGTCTCCTCAGGTACTCCAAAACCTCCAACAACCAATCTCCTCAGGTCCTTCAACAACTGGTCTCCTCAGGTCCTTCAACAACTGGTTTCCTCAGATCCTCCAACAACTGGTCTCCTCAGATCCTCCAACAACTGGTCTCCTCAGATCCTCCAACAACTGGTCTCAGGTCCTTCAACAACAACTGGTCTCCTCAAATCCTTCATCAACTGGTCTCCTCAGATCCTTCAACAACTGGTTTCCTCAGATCCTCCAACAACT